>JBBMKA010000030.1:1668482-1679347 GCA_037833695.1 Sechiopsis laciniata
ATATATTTGATATAATTAAATAGTAGGCTTGATGTGATGTTAAAATTGAAAAAATAAAAATAAAAAAGTTAAAAATTAGATAAAATTTAATAGAATTAAATAAGATATTTGATGTGATGTTTGATAATGAGTTAAGGAAGAGTTGAAAGAGGTTGTGATGTACTAAAAACAAACACGAGGTTGATAATTCCTCTTCTTCTCCTCTCCTCCTTCAACCTTTAAATCCAATCACCGCCAGTGAAAGTTTCATTTTAATTCATAAATTTTGAATAGTTCTCGATTTTGAAATTATTATTGTAGTTAAGTGTGTATGTGTGTTTTTTTTTTAAAAAAATAACCAATTAGTGATTTGTAAATTTTAAATGTAAACATGAAAAAAAAAATGTTAAATTAATAGATATTAAAATATTGTGATAAAAAGAGGATAGTTTCAATGATATAATGTATAATTTAATAATTAAGAAATTACAAATTTTTAGCCAAGAAACATCGGCATAAATTACCATTGTGCAAGTACTATAAAAAAAAAAAAAAAAAAAAAAAACCATTGTGCCAATTTAATTCGCATACTATTGATAATTATGTAAAATTGCACGTTGTTTAAATTCTAAAGTATATTTTGCAATATTGGTAAAATGTTAGGAAGAACTCATAAAAAAACATGGTGACTCACAATATTGGTAAATGGGTAGATTTATGGAAGGATATGAAAAGGGAATTCAACAAAAAAAAAAAAAAAAAAAAATTGTTAACAAGAACAACAATTTTTATGTAAGCTAAAAACAAAGGTGAAAAAAAAAACTCTACCTATAGAAGTATAGGTCGATTGATTTTATTGTTTGGTTCGGTGATAGTCCAATTTAATATACAGTCACAAATTTAATCCTAAAAAATAATTGTGATCTCCTTCCATTTATACTAAAAAAAACTGTTCCTACGGTTAATTATACTTTTGAAATCAATTATATTTAATAAAGCCTTGTTTTTCAAAATGAAGGTAAATCAACTAGATATTAAATTGTTAACGACTTTGTGATTCGAATCCCCACCCCTTTTCTATTTTACTGTGACTATTAAATTTTAAAAATCAAAAGTAATTATTTGGATGAGAAATGCGAATTTGATGCACTTAAAGTTGACAAAATCATAAATATAATAATTCATCTAGATGTTTTTTTTAAATCAACTGTTTTTATTTTTAGAATTTAGCTATGAATTGATTTTTTTTTTTTTTTTTTTGAGTTACAACATTTGAGGGAGAGAAAATTCGATTCCGTGACTTTTTGATCATTCAATATACACAGATGCTGCTAAATTATCGCTCTTGTCGGCAAGAATTGATCTTTTTTAGTTCACACTAAAAGATTCAAATTTATAGTTATTAAAAAAAACATTCAAATTTATGATCTAGCAAGGATGGGTTCGTTGACTATTCTCTTCTTCGTTAATTTTTGTTTAACACAGGCAAATTTATGGTAAGATTTTGTAAAAAAAAAAAAAAAAAAAAAAAAGTTTTAAAATTTTTAAATTTAGTAATATTTAAAGGAGGATTTAGAAGTGTACCTTCAATATTTAAATTTAAATTAGGATTGAGTAAAATTTAATTGTTTCATTGTTAGGTGGTATTTTAGTTCAACACCACAGTCACGAGTTCGATCTTGAAATCGGCATTTGACTCATATATTCATTTGAGAGTAATAGCACCTTCTTGTAATAGTCTCTCAATTTATACTAAAAAATCTATTTAAATTTAATAGAGGATCGAGTAAAATTTAAAGGACAATTTAAACTTATATCACACTAAGGGTAAAATACTATTTTGGTCTTTAAACTTTATTTTATTTTGGTCTCTTTTTTAAAAGTTCAATTTTAATCTACAAAATTTTGACATTTATTATATTTTAGTCCCTAAAATTTGAAAAGCCCAAATTTAGTTAGTCCCTTTAATAAATTTTAAGTTTATATTAATCCAAACTGGTTCAATAATGTTAATGATTTTAATACAATAAAAAATTAAATATGAACATATATCTAAAAAATTTTGGAAGATGAAATTTTTTAAAGAGAAATAAATATTTTATTTTTTCTAATAATCAATTTTAAGTTTTTTTTAAAGATCAGAAACCAAAATGATACAATATTAAGAAAGAAAAAAAAAAAAACTAGGACTAAAATTGGATTTAATGTAGGGACTAAAGAACCCTATCATTAAACAGCCATCAATATTACAAAACCCTCAAAAGTGGTTACATTTTTTCTTACTTTATTCGATTTAAAAAGTTTTGAAAAATCACCATCAAATGGAATCCAAATGACCCATGTGCCTCCTACCAAAATTTGGTAGTTTATTATCAATATCAATAATCTTTCACACTTGTCTTCAGAACTATATTTAGAGGAAAAAAATATATATTTAGAAGAGTTTTTTGTTAGCTATATTTAGACGAGTTGGATATAAATAATGTATATACTAATTTTATGCTTTCTTTATATTTATATACTAATATTTTTACTTATAAATAATAAATCTTATTATTTATATGCTAATTTTAATAAAACTTAACTTTAAATTTACGCGTTAAAGATAAATTTTAAGCTTTTTAGACAAAAAAAAAATGATATTTATCAATCTTATACATAAAACATATTTTCTATTATTCGTGTGGTACGCCTTTAAAATTAGAGATTTTGATTCCTTCCCCACACATCTAGTGTAAAACTCACATGGTCATTACCTTAAACAACAACCACACATGTATATCATTCAACCACAAAATTTCCACATGATATAAAATAGAAAATTCGATTTTACAAAGTACTAATTAAAAAATGCTCAATCATGGTCAAATGTCAACAAAAAAAAAAAAAAGAGTTTAAATATGATGGTAATGGATATGTTATTCAAAGAAAAGCAGTTGAAGAGTCCATACATTTTCCTAGAAATGCTTACAAACTTTCTTAAAGTGATGACTTTGAAAATCATTCAAGTTAATTTCCCTAACTACTTCCATTTGATTTGTAGTAAATGTAAGTTCCCCATCCATGTCAAGAAAATGACCCATATGACCCTTACTAAAATTTGGTAGTTATTATAATTATAATCTCTCATACCTAATATTTGGAGGTCAGTCTAAAGAATATATTTTGATTGATGGAACCAATCTAAATAAAATATCATGAGTTTTGATAAATTATTTTATAAAAAATATAAAAGAATAAAAAAAGGTTAAAGTAGCAATTGCAATCTATTACTAAGGGTCTTGTAATGTATATATGTGAACTTTGGTAATAAAACATACTTTAAAACTTTGGTTCCAATAAGTATCTTTAAAATTAAAATAAATATTTAAAGACTAATTTGAATTATTTTTCATTTTGATGTCTATAATTTCAAATGTTAATCTTCTTATTCAAAGAAAGAAAAAAAAAAACTTAAATTTGGTCCTTAGAATATATTTTTATTATTATGTTTTTAAAATCATTTTTTTTCTATAATTTTTAAAAACATATTCACATGTTGCAATTATTTATATTAAATTATTTATACTACTGAATCAACTTCGATTAATATTAAATTTAATTTTTTTTATGTAGACCGAATTTCAAACTCTATCAAACTATATGATTAAAATAAAAATTCATAGATAAAAATAAAATAAAACTTCCCTTACAAATATTAACTTAAAGAAAATAATGGAATGAGTCACATATGTGAGTTGTTTATCTAATTATAAATAAAAGTAAAATCGTTACCATTTATTTCATCTTTAAAATATTTGTACAATTAATTTTATGGTGCACCCAAGTTTCAGAAACAAACTCTGGAATGACCACTAAAATTAATTTAGTCTAATAATAATTTATATACATTTATAATAAAAAAAATTACAAAAAAAAAAAAAAAAGAAAACTCAAGAAAAAAAAAAGTCTTTGTGAGGACAATATAGAGACTTTAAAAATCATTCAAGTTAATGTCCCTAACCGTTCCTTTAATTTTTGGTGTAAGTTCCCATCTGGCCATCTGTATGTAGAAAATGACTCATATGACTCTTACCAAAATTTGGTAGTTATTATATTGAATGGGTTAGTAACATAATGATTTTATTATTTGACTGTAAATCAGTTCAACATTAGTGTCACAAATTCGATATCAAGAATTAATATTTATCATCTTTCTCCGATATATACTTTAAAAAAAAAATGGTAGTTATTATAATAAAAGTCTCTCATACCTAATTATTAGAGGTCAACCTAAATAAAATTTCATGAGTTTATCCATTATTTTAAAAAAATATAAAACAAAAAAGTTTAGTAATTGCAATCTATCACCACCGCGTTTGTGATGTATATATGAACGTTGGTAAGAAAACATACTTTAAACTTAGAAATTGTTTCAATAAATAACTTTTAAATTAAAATAAATGTTAAAATATTATTTTGGTTATTGTATTTTGAGTTTTGTTTTATTTTAATCAGTAATTTTTTTGTTGTTGCAAATATTAGAATTATTAACTTTATTAGATAATTTTAATTAATATTAACTTTTTTTTTATATGTATCAAATTCTAAACTTTATAAAAAGTATACGTCTAAAATTTTACATTCTTTTTTATAGTACACAAGTAAGATTTGACATTTGAATATTCATAGATCAAAATAGAATAAAATTTAACATACATAGAAAAACAATGGAAAAACTAATGACATGAGGTACATATGTGAATTGTTTATCCAATTATAAATAAAAGTAAAATCGTTATCTTTTATTTCATCTTAAAAATATTTACATAACTTTATTTATTTTTGTTAATAAGATTGCAAATACAAAATCTTCGATTAGAGCTAAAGTTATTTAATTCAGCAATAATTAATATATATTTTCAATTAAAAGATTGCAATTAAAAAATCTCAGGATTGTCTCTATGAGGACACTATAGAGACTTCAACCACCAATTCACCATTTTACCTTAAATTTCTTTGAGAATTTAAATGGCCAAATCTCATTTCACAAAGTGCAATAATAAGTAACAAAAACAAAGCATAATTTTGGTCAATGTGAATAGAAAAAGACATGTTTGTATGATTGCATTGATGAAGAGTCCAAAGTTGTTAAAGGAATAGTGGGAAAAGGATTCCAAACATATTCCTAGAAATGTTTTCAAACTTTCTTAACTAATCATGACTTTCAAAATTTTTCATTGCTTTCCTCTAAACTTCCCCATTCATTTCAACCAAATGGCCCCATGTGACCATACCAAAATTTGGTAGTTATTATAACAATCTTTCATACTTATGCTTGAGGTAAGTTATTTTATGAAAATAAAAAAAAATAAATTATAGTCAAAATTATTAATAAGTGATAGGTTAAATATTATAAAAAAAATACTCGTGAACTACAGAGTTTGTATCAAAATTATTCTTGAAGTTTGAAAAGTTTCACAAATATACCTGAATTTTACAAAATGTTTGTGAAATACTTTTGTTGTTAAATTTGGATGACACAAAAGACATAAAAGACACAGACTTAAACAAAATACGATAAAAATGAATTTATAAGTAGGTAACCTAGACAAATCTATTCACCTTTTAAGTCTTTAAAGTCAACTCTAAACTCATCACCCTTTAGAACATCTCAAACAATTGATGATTCAAAGACTATCAAAGTTAAACTTACTTGCAATGGAGGATCAAATAATGTTCTTCTAAGAATAAAGAAAACAGTGGGTGACAAAAAAATCTAGCATATAAAGTAAAGATAATTACAAAGCAAAAATAGATATAAATATGGCATTTTATATACTCCCTTTTGAGAACCTAAAAAGTTAAATGGGACATTCACACTCAACAAGCCATGAACTTTAAGTTGATAGGTATAAATAGATATGAATATGTCATCAATAACTTTTAATTCTAGCAAAAGAAAAGACATTACAGTACATAGAGTAAGATTAAATTAATCATTTTGCTCCAACTGAGAAGCAATAAGCTCTTTCTGAGTCTAAATAATAAGAAGAAGAAAAAACAGATTAATATCAAAAGTTGTCCTAAAAACTAAAGAAAGTGATATTTGTTAGTTACCATATGTTGCATCACATTTATCAACAACATTTATTGCAGTTAAACATCCTAACCAACATTACAGATTCATACCAGCCTCATTATTCAATAACATAAGTAGTTTAACAAAACTAAATTATGCAAAACTTAGGTTAAAGAAGCCTAAAAAAAAAAAAAAAAAAAAAAATCATAAGCCACAATAAATAGTAAAGCTTTATTGTATAGAATGATGTAATGTTTGAAAATTTTGCACAATTGCTTCTTACTTTTGATTCTTTCTTTTGAAATCTTTAAGTTAGATTATTGAGTTGACACCCCTCTACAAAAATTAATTTTGAAACGGATGTTTACACTATCTAATATAGTATCAAAGCTCATTAATCTAAAATAAACTTTCAATCCAATAAAATGAAATTAAAATCTGATTGAAGTGATATTCATATACTTTTTTTCTTTTTGTCAAAAGTATAATAAATTACGTAAAAACTTAGGTGTTGCCTGGCCATGTAAAACTAATTGAATGACAAATTTACACATTCATATTCATATCCAAAACATCCTCCCAACCCAATCATAAACCTATCATGTGGTTGTAAGTTTAAATCTTTTGTCCAATAATTATTATACTTCATATACACACTGACGTTTTAAACAGCAATTATTATTATTATTATTTTTTTTGGTTTAAATTACAAATTTAATTCATAATTTTTTTAGAACTTTATCAAATAGATTAATCAATTTCAATTAATGATTTTTTTATTAGTTCATCCCAAGAAAAAATTCCAATTCATAATTTCTGAGTCAGGATATGCCAATTAAGTTTTTTTTTTTTTTGGTTAATATATATATATATATATTCTTTTGAAAAAGGGCATCGGCATGTATTAAGAAATAGAAAAAGGCCCATTGGGTCACAATCTACAACATGAAAAGATAAACTGGAATAAAGCTGAAGAGGAGGGTGAAGTCTCAGATTCATCCTTTGCCAAAGCATCAGCAACACGATTGGCATCTCTTTTTGGGAAATTGGAAAATTGGAGCTGCGGTCTCCTATACTTGAGGCATCATTGGCCCGTCCCTAGACTGTAACATCTCATGGAGTAGAAACAAATCGCACATTTGGAATAAAGCTCGAACGCCTTCGGATTTCATGCCGAAGAACACCTTGCGTAGAGTAACGGAGATCAACTGAAGATAACTCCAAAATCAAGCTTTGACAATCGCTTTCGATCACTAACCATGAAGAACAACTCGTGGTTCGGTAGAAAGAGGATCAAGAATGAAGTACAAACCCAACGAGCTAGCATAAACATAAACAAGCTCACCTTTAATAGATGAATTTTCTTAACTTTAATTGAAGATATTTGTGTTTAGCTTTTATAAAATTCCAACAATATCAAATTAATTCTCTAGTCTCATGTGCCCAATAAAGGTTTATTTTTCAAATAAAATCTAACCCACTATGGATAATTAATTAATTGTCCATCCACAATGTTGAATGATTTCTAACACTTATTCTAGCCAAATTCATGTGCTATATATGTTGATTGATTCCTAACATTTAATCTAGCCATTAGCCAATTCATGTGCTGTACTATTCCACACTCTTCTTAGATAATGGAAAGATCAAAGCACTTCTTCAAACATAAAATTTTAAAAATTATTAATATTACTCAATCAATTTAAAAAAAATTAATGGAACCAATTTTACCTTTTGAAAAAAAAAAAAGAAACAACTTTTTTTTTTTTTTTAATGTTGAGTATTACTCAATCAATTTTAATAAAAATATTATGGAACCAATTTTACCTTTTGAAAAAAAAAAGAAACAACTTTTTTTTTTTTTTTTTTTAATGTTGAGACTAAATTTATACATTTGAAAGTTCAAATTCAAAATGAAACAAACTCTAAAATATATGAGCTAAAATGATATTTTAACATATACTTTTCGATAATATTGTAATGAGTCTCAAAACAATTCGTGCGAAGACGCATTACTCCTTGAAAGCCAACTGCATCTCAAACTAGAGTCCTCAAAAATTTCCATTTTGTGTTTGAGAATCTCATGTTGGAAAGGTAAAAAGATGAACAAAATGAAGAAGGAAGTATGTAGGTCATTTCAAATAAAGTGAGAGAAAAAAAAAATATCTGTAAGAGGAAAATTTAGGTCATGTAAATTCATGATGTTAATTTTTGTTCGCAAAATAATAATAAAAAAAAAAAATCATTCACAACTATATGGTCTAATTATTGTTATTATATTTAAAATAAAATATAAGGTCTTAATTTGGATAACCTATATAACATAAAAATTTATATCATGCTACTTTTCTCTTTCTCCAAGATTTAGAAAGGGTAGAATGCAATAACTTTCATTAATGAAAGAGAAAAATATATACAAGCACATAACTCCCGATTAATAAACAAGAGGGATTAAGAGCTACATAATTACTGATTAAGCAAGCTAAACATGGTTAAATAAAAAATATCTTACTAATTTAAAAAAGAAATTTCTTTTTGAAATTGATCAAGCTAATTTAACTGGTGTAACAACCCATCACTAAAACAAAACAAATCATGCCAAATACATGATATCTAATAGATTTCACATTCGTATGGTACAAGTTATTTTTCATTTTGTAAATTAGTTTTGAAATACATATTATATTTCTCTCGTTATATGATCAATGCCCCATTAAAATAATAAAGTGTAAGTTAGTCTAAATATTTTTAAACATGTCAACAATAATAGGAGAGATCATAAATTCGAGTCTCTGCCTTATTATTATAAAACTAAAAAACATCTCTAAATATAATAGTTTTTTTTTTTTTTTTTTTTTGAGATAAATATAAAAGTATTATTTGGCTTTCCAAGCCTTTATTCCACCAATTCTTGCAACGCTCGTTTCTCATAGACGGGCCTTTCAAAAGATGAGTGGAAAATTGCCTTAAACTATTAGGAATATCTTTATTTATCTTTGAATTTCTTTTTGCTAAAAAAACTCAATGTTGGTCAAATGGCACACCCACTCATCTCTTATCTTCGAGATTTATTAAAGTGGGTTGATAATTATATTTTAAAATTTAACTTATAACAATCATTTCCGATATAATTTTTTTTATATCTATAATTTACCTATATTTTTATAAATTAAACAAAAATTTGAAAAAAAAAAAACTGTTTTTTTTCTAAAGTTTTGTAATTTGTAGATTTTTTTTTTAATTTTTAAATTCGTATGGATTCAAATATAAGAAAACATGACTTTTTTTTATTAAGAATTTGAGAAATTTTTTATTTTTTTTTATAATTTTGAAAACAAAGACTTAAATAATTATCGAATGAGGCCTAAATATTTTATTTAATTTGTGTTATAAACACAAACTTAAAAATAAAAAATTTATTAGACCTACATTTGAACAAACTTTAGTGAATTAAATAAATATAAGTCTACATATTTAAGATGGTGTTAATTTGAATTTACCATCAACTTTGTTTTAATTGATTAGATTATTAGTTTTACTTTTATGTTCTACTTTTTTTTTCGTTCTTTTTCCTCTCAAAAGCATTTTCTAGTTCCCACTACACGACAAAGTATTTCCAATCAAATTCGGTAAAGGGGAGTTTTCCCATTTTCCACTTTATATCGCCTTTCTTCTTCCTTCCCACTCTTCAAACTAACGTATATTTTTTTTTCTTCTTTATTTTCTTAGTCCAAAAATACCATATTGATTTTTGTTATAATAAACCTTCCCACTCATTCTTCTTCCTACAAATAACTGAAAAGTGAAAGAAATTAACAAAATAAGAAACGGAATAATTTACTAAAATTTTTGTAACACATTAAAAAAAAATTGTTGCCCACGAAAGGAAGTTTTCCAAAAAATTATTATAATTACACAAAATTTAATGATATGGAAATGAAGGTTTTCGATAACAACCACTTATGATACATCTATCTAAACAAGCAGGAACTTTACTTTTTCTTTTTTCTTTTCAAATCATACCTATCAAATATATAATTTCTTTTAGAAGATCATATCGATAAATGAAAGAAATTCTCTCCACATAAATGCGTAAAAAAACCCTATATTTTGTTTATGTATAAGTAGTACTACTAAATGTCATAAAAATTATTTTATACATAAAAGTATTATATAAAAAATAATTTTGTATAACACCAAATTATTTCAATTGTGAAAAATGTGGAACTTGTGTGTAAGTTAAGGGGTGTCTGCTTTCCATATTTAAGGAGTATTTAGATTAATGATTTACTAATTCCGGCTTGAAAAACTACATTCAACCGAATTTTTGTAACTATTTGAAATAACTCCTCATTTCTAATAATTTCCTTATAAATATTCAAAATAACATTTTATTTTTAAATGACTCATTTCTTACACCTATAATTCATTTTTTAACCACTCATATTTAATCATTTTTTTTAACTACTAATTTTAACTTCATATCCAAACAAATTATTATTTCAAATGATTATTTGACTAAGTTCTCAATTTCTAATTAATCAAGATAACTTTTCAAAATAATTTGTGAAACAAAACCCCATTCAAACACTTCCAAAGATTTTACCATATTTCAAAGGGGGCCTACGTGTCTCTCTCCAATCCAACCTTTGGGCTTTTGGCCACGTGTACAGAAAAGGGTCCAGTGTTTACGTGGATATCCCGGTAAAGTGAAATTTCCGATAACGTTATCCTCCGCTGGATTGGGCTGACTTTTCCACGTGTCATCTCCTCCATACACTCTCACGCTTCTCCCTTTATCTTCATTTAATTACTTAAACCATAC
>JBBMKA010000030.1:1679447-1691881 GCA_037833695.1 Sechiopsis laciniata
TAACCACAAAATTTATTCAACCGATATAAGTGTTTATGACTAGAATCTCTTAGCCTAATTATTGATTGAATTGATATTGAATTGTGATACATATTTAAAGACAATTATAAATGAATATTACTTGACTACATATGGGTAGAAAAAAAGATGTATACATAATGTATAGTCAAGTATGAAGTGATTTGTTTAAAAAAATAAAAAAATAAATAAAGTGGTCTAGTATTGAAGAGTATTATAATTAATTAAGATGTGATATGTTCAATTTGTAGTATTTAGAGTTGATTTGTTTCGCTTTTTGTAGATCTTATGTCAATTGACAACCAAATCAATATCTTCAATTTTTCAACAATTAAATCTAAATAGATGTCTAATAAAAAACAAAATCATTCATTTGGTTTTCATTTGGTTCCATTTTTAATTTTGCTTTCAATTAGAATTTGTCTTAGTTTTCAAATTTTTGTTTCGTTTTAAAAAAAATTATTTTACTAACAAAGATTTTTCTATGAATAACTTATTTCACATATAAATTTGTTATTCTATCAAATCTAAGTAGCTTTTAATATTTATATACTCTGTTCGGTTTGGTTTCGTATCAAATATGTATTCTCGCGATCAAATACGTTTCTGTTTTCTTAGTATTACACGCCATTTAGCACTAAACTCGATTTCCCTAGAGATAATGGTGAGTGGAGTTTTTTTGTTTTTTTTTTTTTTTTGAGAAATGTGGTAAGTGGAGTTGGGATTAAAGTTTGAACGGTTGAAAATCAAAATTGAATACGAAATAGTATTTTATTGGGCAGCCTACAATTCTGACACTCTCTTTTGTCTCAGAACCACACCAGTTTGCGGACCAAATTCTTCCAGCAACGATCAAGCCTCCATTAAAGCAACCATCCAAAAAACAAAACAATACCCATTTCAATTCAAGCCCCGCGCCCTATACAATCGAACTTCATGGTTACTGATACATTGCTGTTCATCTGCAATAATCGTAAGTAAAAATTGCTTTACTTTTGGTTTGTTTCGTCGGATTCTAGAGATTTGTTTCTTTCAATCGTTTACTCGGATTCCGCTTTTCCCAATTGCCGCTCAAAAGAGAAATTTGTCTTCCCTTTCTTGGGTTATCGCCACGTGGGGTGTTCTTAGATTAATTTATTGCGCTGTGTGTGTTTTTTTATGTATATATTTTGGACGAATTACAGGTGCGATACAAAAGAGAAGGCTAAGTGGGAAGCATTGTTGAGAATCTCCTGGACGGTTGAATTGGATTTTTAAGTTGTTTTTAAGAGAAGGCTAAGTTGTTTTTGTTGATTCTAGGCTTCGAATCGTCGAGTGGGGAAGTGGGGTTTTGAGAATCGATTGATATGGCTCTTGCTTCATCGTTGATTCTCTCTTCCCACGTTGAACTTTCATCATCGAGATTCGGATTTCTTGATTCAGTTCGAGATGGTTCTCAAATTCGCGATTCGTCGAGATTCATCTCTCGAAAACGAGCGGCGAATTCGACGAACAAGAAACAGAAATGGGGAAATTTCTCTGAATTGAAGTACCCATTTCTGTGTGAAGGTGGGTATTGCTCAGTTATTGCTGCAAGTATGGTGGCGAATCCCGCCGGAGAAATGGCCGTCTCGTCGGAGCAGAAGGTGTACGATGTGGTTATGAAACAGGCGGCTCTGGTGAAACGGCAGCTGAGAACCGCCGGAGAATTGTATGTGAAGCCGGATATTGTTCTTCCAGGGACTTTGAGCTTGTTGAATGAAGCTTATGATCGCTGTGGTGAAGTTTGTGCAGAGTATGCCAAGACATTTTATCTGGGTTAGGCCTTTTTCGTTATCATTTTTCTAAACCAAAAATTTGTGCCCTGTTTGGAAATGGAAAGTGTTTCTTTTATGTTACTTGAATTATTATCTGATTTTAATTTGTTCTTCTTCTTTTTAGGAACTATGTTGATGACTCCTGATAGGCAAAAGGCTATTTGGGCAATATATGGTAAGTGGTTGTGAACTTTTTTGTTTGAATATTCTTTGATTCTTCACCTTTGTAGCTTTGATCCATATCCATTGCTGCAAAGACTGTGTGTGCAGTGTGCTTTTGGAATAGTTTTGTTGTTTTAGTTCTTCTGTATTGAGTTCATCCAGATAGAAAAGCCCTTAAAGGCATATGTTTGATGGTTGTTTTAATGCATATGATATGATATTGTTTGTGTAATCAACCATCATAGATTAGTCTAATGGTAAAAGAGTTATAGTGAGATACGTGAAGGTATTTTCTCTTAGAAGTATCAGGTTCGAAACTCACAGGTAAGCAATTCGTGGTTGTCTCCTGGGTCTAGGCATTGGGATAGGCGTGGTGCCTCTGGTTGTGTTCGAGGTGAAACTCCAATTCACATTATAAGAGTTTTGAGAAAGTGAGATAGCTAAATGAATATATGATGAAAGTTCCTGCTATGCATTTTTCATTTTCGCACTACGGATTCAAGGGAAATGTGGACTGAATTTATCCTCCTTTGTTGTTGGCTTTAAGTGTGGTGTAGGAGGACAGATGAACTTGTTGATGGTCCAAATGCTTCACACATAACACCTGCTGCATTGGATAGATGGGAGGCAAGGTTGGAAGATCTTTTCCAAGGGAGGCCTTTCGATATGCTTGATGCGGCTTTAGCTGATACAGTTACTAAATTTCCCGTCGACATTCAGGTCGGATATGGTTCCATGTTAACACTGAATGTTCTTACTTGAGTACTTGTTTCCATTTCTTGCAAAGTTGGTACCTCTAGAAGTCTAATACGTTTTGATTTTTGCAGCCGTTTAAAGATATGATCGAAGGGATGAGGATGGATCTAAGGAAGTCGAGATACAAAAATTTCGACGAACTGTATCTCTACTGTTATTATGTTGCTGGAACAGTTGGGTTGATGAGTGTTCCTGTGATGGGCATTGCACCTGACTCACAAGCAAGCACAGAGAGTGTGTACAATGCAGCCTTGGCTTTAGGCATTGCCAATCAGCTCACAAACATTCTCAGAGATGTTGGAGAGGAGTAAGTTCACTGTCCTGGACTCTTTGAGTAATGTTTTCTAAGTTAAAATGAAATTGGTTCATATCTTTCTGTGTGTGTGATTTTTGTGAAAATGCAAGCATATAAGAAAAATTCTCATTAGAATAAACTTTGTTTGCTGTTTTTTTGGAAGTTACGTTTAACATTAAACTATTGACTCATCCATTAAGACCCCAACTTGATAAGAGCGTAACCACATGGGTCAGCCTTGAAAAGTGGCGAAAGTAACCACATGGTCAACTTAGTCATCAATAATTTAAGAGACAACGATTTTAAACTCTTTTTTTTTTAATCAGTTGTGTCCAAGTCAAGCTTACGCTTACTTCAATTATTTTCATAGGATAAATTATATGACTCTATAACATTTAGATGTCCGAGAAACTTGTACTCTTAAGTATGTGATTACTGTGAACTGAAACCCATAATTTCTAGATCCTCAAACTCTTTTGATCACTTGGCCAACTCACTTAACATTTAATCCTAATTTTTTTAGACAGCTAAATCTAATATGAATCAAACGATTATTTCATGAGATTAGTTGAATTGTGCCTAAATTGACTTAAACATGCACGGATAAAATTGGTGAACCTAATGAAAAGTAGAAAAACTTTTAGGAGAATAAGTTAACCTTTTTTCTTTTGTTTTTTTTTATAATTTCTTTTAGTGGGATTTATCTTGTATTTGTTAACTAACTAATGGCTGTTCTATATTTTGTTTTGTTATTATACAATAATGATGAATGGAAAGATGTTGGATGTGTGATGATAATATAATTAAATAAATGTGTGGTGGGGTGTGTAAAGTGCTAGAAGAGGAAGAATATACCTACCACAAGATGAGCTAGCAAAAGCAGGGCTTTCAGATGATGACATATTTGCTGGAAGAGTTGATGATAAATGGAGAAACTTCATGAAGAACCAGATTAAAAGAGCTAGAAAGTTCTTTGATGAGGCTGAGAAAGGAGTCTTGGAGCTAAATAAAGCTAGCAGATGGCCAGTAAGTATATTATTTTGCCCATCCCAATTTAGCTTACTTGACATTTTTAACCACCCACACAAGGAACTTAACAAACACAATAACAAATATATCTTGAAGTATCTTGAGTTAGAATTTTTCACTTGAAGTGGTGTTAAGTTAAGAAATAAGTTATTACGCTTACTTCAATTATTTTCATAGGATAAATTACATGATATTTGTAGGTGTGCGCTTCGTTGCTATTATATCGGCGAATATTGGACGAGATTGAAGCAAACGATTACAATAACTTCACAAAGAGGGCATATGTTAGCAAATCCAAGAAAATATTGGCTTTGCCAATGGCTTATGCAAGGTCTATCCTTGCCCCTTCAAGAACTTAGACCAATATTATAACACTCGACAAACACAAAGTTCAACCCAAAAAAATGTGTATATTAGCATATCATTAACTATACAATGCCTCTTTCACTTCAATTAGCTTAGTTAAATTCCAATTATTGTTATCAATGTGCTTCATTGTTTTATTGGAAGTGTCATTAGTGTAATATAACTTTTAGTAATTCAAATGTGTTCATCGCATGATTATCAAACAAGTATCCTAATGCCACTAATTTGAAAACCAATCTATTCTAGATGATAATTATCATTAAAATACTTACTTTTTTTTAGTACATATTGAGGGAGAGGGGATAAATATTGATTCTTGGGATCGAACCTGTAATGCTGATGTTGAACTGTTTTATAATCAAACAATGAAATCATTGCGCTACTTATCCATTTGATTAAAGGTTTGAATCTTACGATTTATTCTATAATGTGAAATAATTAGTCAATTTCCATCAACATTTGATACAAAATCATAGATTTAATAAATAAAAAACTAATACACATTTCATTTTAATTTGAATTTTTGGACTCAATATCAAGTTGCTCATGGTTTATCATGACCATTATTAAAATTGAATGAAGAAGTGATGAGACGCTCAACAATATACCACATTACTCTAATGCTGTTCGCCTGATATCAAATGAATTATATTGATTTTCCTATGGTTAAAACATGGTGATTTTTCAAAAAAAAAAAGCGTGTAACGGTGGTTAAGATAGGTTTATGGTATATCATTTTGGAATCTTGATATTCCATTTTAATTAAGCTTGCGGTGCGAAATGTTGGTTCAATATATAGATTAGCTCTAGTTTAAGTTTATTTATTAAATAGTCACATTGAATCTGTGTGTGGTCCTATCGATTAGGATTTATAGTTGTATTGGTTTAATAAAGTAAAGAGAGGTTTATAATTCTTTAGTTATTAGGTTTAGACTCAAGTTTCAATTTTAAAATTGAACATTTTCATCCATAACATTTCAATAATAGATAATAAAATCGTTAGTTATGTAAATAAGTGTTAATTAAAATGATGATTAGAATAATTCTAAATTTCAATTATATCGATAAAGCGATTATTTTAATTTTTGGGTGAATTTAATTTTTGTAAGAAAATAAATATAAAAGCAATTAAAAAAAACACACGAATTACTCAATATGTGAGTGGTAAAAATGTTTATAAAATTTAAATTAGACTAAAAAAGCAATTTTCAAAAAATAAAATAACCAAGAGTAACCGAGTTTTGAAACGGACAACAAAATGTTGAAATCTAACCGTACACGTGTCAAGAGATAAACGATAGATGTGGTAAACCCTAAAAATGATTTTAGGGTTTGGAAGCGGACGTTCTTATTCCTCTGCTATATATACCTTTCTTAAACCCCAATTCAAGAATCAACAATCGTCTTCTTCTTGCGGCCAATCTGCATTCAAAACGGGCTAGGGTTTCGATTCTTATCAGGTAAGCCATTATCTTTTCTATAATGCTGTTCTTATTGCGTCGAGTACTGATTACGAGCATCCGGGTGAACACTGTTCCGTAATCGGATGCTTCGTATGAGCCGACGCCATAGCTGTTCCGATTCTGTGAGCTTCAGAGGCTTTCATGGCTTCCGATCGGAAGCGCCGCTGAATTGCAGTTTCGGATAAACTTTTAGTTCTATATATTCTTGTTTGCATGATGGAATTGATGAAACTTTCCCCAAATGATCGACGCCGATTATACTATGCTGGTGTGTGTTTATCACACTCTTGTCTGATCCATCTCTTTTTTAATCTGTATTCAATTGTTTTGACTCCGTTTCTAGATTGTTATGTAGGCTGTTGTTATTTGAATTGTTGTGTTTGAAGTTGGAAGTGATGATACTTTCCCCAAATGATCGAATCTGATTATGCTAAGCTGGTGTGTTTAATCGCATTCTGTCTGATCCATCTTCTTCAATCTCAATTTAGTTCAAAATCTTCTCTAATTCCTTACTCTCTTTACTTGAATTTGGATTGTTTTATGTGATTGATGGAAGTGATGATACTTTCCCCAAATTATCGAAGCTGATTATACAATGCTGGTGTTTCAAACACTTTGTATCTGATCCATCATTCAGTAATTTCTCCTAATAATTTATGGGGTACAATTTCTTTGATATTAAGGTGTATTTGTTGTTTAGTAAATGAATTCGACGGGAACTTCTGCGAGGAAGATCCAACTAGAAAGGAAGCAGATAAGTAATTATGTTATGTCTGTAAATTTCCGAGTAAACGTCGTAAATCAAAGCCTAATGTCGTTGATGGATCTCCTTCCTTTGGTGGAGAACCTCCGTCATGGGTGGTCTCATATTCCATCGCCTTGTGGAGCAGCGTCGTTGCCATTACCACCTGGGATTGGCCTTGAGACAGACATTTTTTTTTATTTTTTTTCTTTCTAACAAGCTGTTGATGATGCCAATGATGATATCTCGCTTATCTAAATACCATCTTTCGGGACTGAATGGGTTTTATAAGCCTTGATGTTAATCCGCTATTCTGAGGCATCCTTGTTAATTATGTGTATTGGATTATAAACGTTATTTAATGTTAAACATTATTATGCTTGTTAATTTGTATTCTGAACAGGATGCATGAGTGTTCTGTGTGGGATTAATTTGTATACTCAGGATCACATTTGTAAGACAAGATTGTTTATGTTAGAATTCTCAATTGAATTGATTCACAGCCTCCCACTAAACCGGATAGTTTGTTTCATTGAACTTTTATGTTTAAATTTTTAGTTAAGTGTGTGGACTATTTTTAATATTCGGTTTTGTTTTTTTGTTTCCACATTTTTTATATTTATTAACTAAAATATTGATGTATGGCTTTGTATTAATTTTATGTAATTTCAATTTCTTTGTATGTTCTAATCAACGTTGTCAGATTAACAAAAAAAAATTGTTCAATTTGTAAATATCTCCAATTGAATTAATAGTAATTGTTTAAATTTGGAGTAGCATAAAAGATAAGAACTGATCCAAATGTCGCAAATAGATATTATTAGATAATATCTGAACTAAATGTAAAGTCTCAAGTCTGAAACTAAATGTACCAAATTAAAAACAAAATAAGTTTAGATAATATCTGAAACTAAATGTAAAGTCTCAAGTCTTCAACATTATCCATGGGGGTGTTCAAATGTGTAATAGTTGTTTTTATTTATTTATTGTTTATTGTAGACTTTTTTATTTTTAAAATTTTATTTAAATCTTTGTAATTTATATATATCATGATAAAATACATAGTCAATTATGTAAGATATCCTTGTTACTTTAAATAATATATTTATTTTATGAAAATCGATTTATGTCGTCTATTTTTCTTGTTTTAATTATCTATTTATTTTATTTTTTATAGTTAGAATCTTTTATATGAACAATGATTGTATTTTTATATTTATTTTATTATTTTAATTGAAGATTGTATTTTATTTATGTATAATGTAGGATTACTTTGATAAAAGATATTTATAATTTATTTTTAGACTCGATGACTCAATCCAACCCGAAAATATAAGGATTGAGTTGGATTGTATCTTTAATTGTGTTGGTTAATACCTCTCTTAATCCAATTTAATCTAACTCATGTTCACCCTTAATTATCAATATAAATTCCTATATATCCATTTCTTATCTACCCAAAAAAAAAACTCCCTTCAACTTAGTTTGGTTTTCACATATTATTTAATAAAAAGTAGAGAATTTTAGTGAGTTAGAATTCCGAAAATAAATTATACGAAATTTTTATTTAGCTCTTTTTCATCAATTTAGTTTGGAAGTTTTCAAGTAATTCTGTCAATTAATAAAGCATGTTACTCCCTTGCAGCTTTGACTCAATTTTTAAATTTTATTCCAATCGTAGTTGCACCATAAACTTATAAAACTTTTCACGCCTAATTCAGAATGTACATAAACTATGGCGATGACCTTTTAATATGCAAGTTTTAGACTTTTTTAATTTGAATTAGTTCATGGAACCCACGTATTGTTTTTTTATTTTGTCAAAACAAATGTAATTTTCTTACCATATAGTTCTTGATGATTTAAGAAGCTTCAAAGTGAATGGTTTCAGACCTGCAAAATTTGTATTTAAGGTTTTACTATAATCTGTCCTTCAATAAAGCATCTGTTAACATGAACATTAATTGTCTTAAAAAAAATAAGAACATTAATTTAAAAGTTCAAATTAAAATAACTATTCCATGTTTAATTCACCAAGAGGTTTGATATGTCAGAATATAATGTATAGGTGGGACATGCTTAAGTGTCTAAAATTTATAAATTTAGCTTCAGATCTAAGCATCAATATAATTATTATTAAAAAAAAAATTATTTGGACTTACAACTAGACTAAGAATATTTTCATCATGAAAGCACAAACTAATAAAAGGGACTTAAAAGATAATATATCCTAATTTAATTATCTCATTGTGATTCACTTTGGAGATATTTGGCTACATAGTGGTGTCTTTTCAATATCAAATTCTTATTCCCATTGTTAAATCATCAGTTTACTATTCTTTTCTTTCTTATAATTTAGTTTTATCTTGTCATTCCTTACATCTCTAATTTGAAGTGAATGCACTTAGTTTGGTTCTGGGATCTTGGAATGAGGGAATTGTAAGTTTTATGGTTTAGCAATATATTTTCTAAATATAATTGCAAGTTATATTTTTTGCTTGAAAAGTTACAAATATAACATAAAACTTCATATCTTAGATTGACTTAATATTAATAGTTATTGCCTTTACTATTTAATGGAATTAATTGATTTACATAATTGATAAGCCATCTAAATATGGTTTCACAATTCTTATAGTATAAAATCAAAAAAAAAAAAAAAAACAAAACAAACAAACAAACAAAAACAAGTATTAATTTCAATAATATTAATATTAATAAAATTAAATTTCATTCTAAGAATCGTGAAACCAAAGATAACCCCTACTTTTTTTTAGTAAATATTATTATAGGAGAGGAACCAATAAACCCTACAAACAATGAAATCATGAGGATACTAACTTTTGTAAGTAAAGAAGTTGTGTTTAATTATAATTATCAATGTTAGATCTTTGCCGTTGTTATTTTTCAAAAGGAAGACTCTTTTCACCATATTAATATTTATAATAAGGTTTAATTTCAATTGTTTTTAGTATTTTGTATTTTTAATGACAACCATGGTTAGCGTAGTAATAAAAAAATATAATAAAAAAGTAAAAGATAACAAGTTCAATTTATGGTGGCTATCTACCACTAATTTCTTATGATTGTTTTAACATTCAAATGTTGTAGACTTAACGGTAATATAACTAATTTGGTAGCAACCAAAAATTCAATTCTATTGTCATCGGATGTTTTAACCACATTAATATGAGCTAGATATAACTTTATTGTCCACGCATCGATTATTACCATATGACATACCGTCTTACTCCTAAGTAAGTGGTCACATCATGAATTAAACTCATCTTTTTGTTCTCAAGACTTTCTTGACTGCTAGAGATTTAAAAATGAGTATTTACTAACTATTCTTCAAAAAACAACATACAAATGTGCTCTTCTAAATTTTCAAAACAATTTCTCATATTTCTAACTACTTAAAATAACTCTTTATTTCTAACTACTCAAAATAACTCTTCATTTCTAATCATTTATTTTTAACTACTTAAAATAAATAATTTTTTTCACCACTCATTTTTAACTACCTCGAAATAACTCTTCATTTCAAATTCACATCTAAATAAGTTATTGTCTGTAATACCTCTAAAAAAAACCACATCTAAACAAACTATTACAAAAATCTCAATTTTTAACCATTCAAAATAACTTCTTATCAAACACGTCTCAAGACACTTCATGATGATTGGCAGTTTTCTTTTCTCTATAATTTTCTCTTTACAATAATTTAAGTAGGTTGATTCAAATTTCTCACATTCGATCTAGGGATGTCCATATTTCCCTCGGGGACCCGCCCTTAATGGGACGGGGAATCCCCGATTAGGCGGGAAATAGGGATGGGGGAGAAAAAAAATCCCCGGTGGCTAAACGGAGCCGGGAACGAGGATTGTATTCTTCGTCCTCGATCCCCGTGCGGTTTATCTTTTTTTTTTTTAATATATATACATATATATATTTTTTTTCTTAATTCTACTCCTTAAATTTTCAAATAAATATATCTTAGTTGATAATATTTTCTATGCATATGAATATTTTTCTTGATAATTAACATTATAGTTGTAACTTATAAATATTTTTTCAAAAAAATCTAATTTTTTGAATTTTTTATCCAAAAAATATATAAAAAATGAAAAAGAAAAATTAAATTAAAAAAAATTTTAGGGGAAACCCGATCCCGAAAAAAAAACGGTAATTTTTTGGAGGACAAGGATTGAATTTTATGGCGAGGATGGGGATGGGGAAGCCATTCCTCCGCCCTGCCCCACCCCATGAACATCTCTACTTGGATCCCATAATCTCATTTCCAAATTACCTTATGATCAAATTCCAAAATTTAAGACTTTAAAAAAAAAAAAAGAAAAGGAAAAACAAATGTAAATAGTAAGACACTCATATATGTAACTTACGAAGTCTTTCAATTCCCAAATTTAAAATAGTAAGAAATAAAAAAACATTATCGAATTTGTATTTCAATTTCTAAATTAAAAATTACTTGGGAAGATTTAAGTAGATGTAAATGTGTTATTGGTGGGTTTGATGATTGAAAGGTTCATCCCTTTCCTTTCAACCCTTTGATGGGAATACAATTCTTGGTTTGCTAAAGGACACTAAATCATGGAATAAAAAACCAACTTTAACCCTCTTGATTATGTTCATTTGGGATGGAAATGAATAAATAAACAGCCAAAAGAAAAGAATGTAGGTTAAAAGGGGATTGCATTATTTCCAAGTTAATGATATTATTTCATGTGATTGAGAAAGGAATTTGAGATAAACTTTTGAAATGAGTTTATGTTTTTTATCGAAACATTCTTTTTGTTACCAAAACCTTTCTACTATATTTTTTTCTAGATAAAAATTTGAACATATAACCTTCGTGATATTAATTTAATTATTAAACTATACTCATGTTGACTCTTCATTATATATATATATATATATAGAGATAGAAAACAAATAAAGAATGTAATCCAAAATAAAAATAAAAATAAAAATGAATTTAGCACAACTTTTTTTAATAATACAATTAAAACAATTTCAACCTATAGTTCATGTGCAGGTCATATTCTTTCTAAATGCTCTCTCCTAAGCATATTTCTATTTTACCTATTATTCTTAGTACTATTTCACTATATAGTTATTCTATGGAACATCTTACCATTTGTAACATTCTATAAATATTAATGTAAAGATAGGGAGTTAAAGCCAACTTAAGTATGATTCTTTTTTCTTTTTTTTTTTTATGAATTTTTTGAAATAACTTAAGTATAATTCAATTAATGAAGAAATTATAATCTTCATGAAAGACTTAGATACGAATGCTCTTAAATTAATAAAAGACAATGTTGAGTAAAAAAAAAACCTAGAGTCTGGACAGTTAAATTAAGAAAATATAAATATTTGATTTCATTTTTATAACAAAAAAAGAAATTGAAATTTTGAAATCTTCGTATTAAAACAAAATACAAATGAACTTAGTTTTAATGATAACTTAATAATTGGTGGCCACTTATTTAAAAATTAATTTTCTACAAAAATTTTTTGACATCCAAATGTTGTAGTGGCACAAATAATCACGTGTCTATATATATAGAGAGATATATATATATATAAAGATAACTTTAATTAATAATCATTAAGTTATAGGTTTAAATCCCCCTTCTCTAAGTTATTTGATTAGTAGTTGGAGTAGATGACCCCTAAGTATTATTACTCTCAAATAAGACTTGAATTGGATTGCTACCAAATAGTGAAACATCATGTCGTCGTCCATTCTCTAGTAATTAATTAAAGAAAAACCATACATATAC
>JBBMKA010000030.1:1691981-1736216 GCA_037833695.1 Sechiopsis laciniata
TATATATATCTTAGAGTTAATATGTTGTTAGAATTAAAGATAATTGTATAAGCTAAGCATGAAGAGTCTAAAGAGCTTAAAAGATAAAACTAAGATAAATTAATAATCTATTGTGCAGAGATTGAGAATGTCTGATGCTATGAGCAAAAACATGTCAAGAACCCAGGTCTCGGTGATATATTATTTTATGTGTAGGATTAGAGAACGCTTCACGTATCGCGAATGATGCTAGAATACGAAGACTGACGTTTCAGAGGACCCAAATAAAACTATATCTTTTTGACAGATTCGCGGAAATAAAGGAAGATCTTTTATCTCGCCAGAAAGATAAGAAAAAAGCTCTAGAATCTTCCAAAGATTGAAATTTGGACTACAAGGAAGACAAACACTTATAAATACTGATCGTGTGTGACTTAAGTTCGGCAATGTATAATATTCTATTGTTGATTTTAGACTTGAGATGCTATTGCTAATAACTAAGCATTAAATCATAGGTATTACGTAAGTATACGCAGTCGAATCGCGGCAAGTGATAAGTATTTATTTATATCGTTCTCCACAGGGATTGATGTCTAGACTTAGCTTTACTAATTTAAAAGTTGTGCATAAAATTTAAAAGAAGATGAGTTGATGATTGTTTTGGGATTTTCAAGACTCTAAATGCAAAGTAAATGAGTAACGATAAAATGCAGATGCAGAAGATGCTAACAATGCATTGATGGTACGTTGATTTCATGCTTCTCTAATCTAACGAGAGCTTCCGTGCTCATTGATTTATTGACAAAACCCTGCTTCTGCTGCAGTTCTTCATACTTAACTCTGGGCGATGCATGCGATAGTAGTGTTATTCCCAACCCCTTAAGTAATGCGAGAGACCCCACAATCAAACCTATCGTAGCCTATTGGATCTCCCTACAGTTCCTTCTTTCGAGTTTGCTGAAGGTTAGCATACGTGGTAGCTAATCAATATATATTTAACAGATACAACAATATAAAATCCAACTACCCTCAATCCTAGCACGCATTCTACATAGAAATCTTATTGATGCTAGTAAATTAAGTTAACATAGAAATGAGCAACAATAGATAATGCCAATTTATAAATGCCATTATAAAGTGTTCACTATAATTCTACACACTACTCCTAATTACACAAATGAAACTAAAGAATTGGTGCGGCTGTTGAGATGTGTAGACTCCTTGCCATCAGGTCCTACGAACATCACCAGTTGTGTTCTACACTGTCTTCTTCCCGTGTGTCTTTGCTTCTGGCCAACTGTTTAGCTCTCCGACTACAACTTCTTGCCTTCTATAAATATTGATGAATTGCTAGGTTAGCAAGTCCGGATGAGCTGAAAATCTTCATTAATGTTGAACTCTCTTGATTATCGCTAGGATTGATTGCTTGATTAATTTTTCTATTTCTTTTCTTGTTGACTTGATTCTTCGAACACTACTGCTTTTGAATTTGTGTGTTTCTTTCTACCTTTTGTCGTTCGCATCTGTTCACTAGCATTCTCTTTCCACACTCCTACATTGTATATATATATTGTCATTTGGTGCAATTTTATTCATTCTTTTACTTTAAAACACAATGTCTTGCCTTTTGGATGCTGGATCGTGGATGCATGAAATTTATAACAGTTTTAATCGCAATTTGTTCTTAACTATTCAGTTATGTCCCTCGGACCTTTGAAAAATGCACTTTAAAGTAGACTAATTTATGCTGTATTTGAGAGCTATCAAATACGTGAAATAATTAAATGGTGCTAGTTTGTTAGAGTTTCACCGACAATGGATTACGAGCTTGTCGAGTGGTATTGATTGAACCCTTGATCATGTCTATCGTCTGTGGAACCCGAGCAAGCTAGTACTAAGGCATCTATCAAAGTTTGGAGATTACGAGCGACGACGAATCAGTTCTTCAGTAGCCTGTTTATCTATTTTATTTAATGCTTTTCTCTGTTGTTTCATAGATAGGATTTCCCTTCTATTTTACTTTAACTTTTTAGGAGTAGGTTGTAACGCGAATTCTTAAATCTTTATGCCAGTAGTATGTTTTTATCTTTTTATTTGTCTTTCGCATTCTCATGCATATTTACTTCTTAATCAAGGTGCATGCTAAGCAAAGGTTAAAGAACAAATAAGTAGTTGACTTTAGTTTATGATAAAAGATGATGCGTTAATATTTATGGCGGTTGCTTAAACTAGCCAGGATAGATTGATCACAACTCATATGTGGCTCGCTTTTTGTTCGCTTCGAAAGAAGGGATGATAATGGATTAACCCAACCGTGAACGTTAGGTTATGCTTAATCTCTTGCATATTTAGGGAAAAGAATTAGGAATAACCGTCCCACTATTCGCATGCAAATCATTTAGTTTAATTCCAAACTCTCGAGCGAAGTCTTGGTGTTTGCTGTATTGATTCTTGGAAGGGAGCTTTAAGTTCGAGTGTAGCATGGATTAACCTTCTTACCATCATTTATCTTAACCTATATATTAATCGTTTTCCAAACATTATCTTGTGCTTTAATAAAATATTCCATTATACTTAGGAATCAACCACCAACCAATTGGACAATCTTTTCTTTTCTGTTTGACTCTTAGATAAATACTATTGATTAACACAATTCCCTATGGTCTGAAAGAGTAGAGTAGATTGAAATATAAATTAAGCTGAAATTCTCATGAATCAATAGTTTAGATTTATAGGTAGTGACCAAACAAAAAAAACGAAAGAAACCTCATTTATTTCGATCAAAATATAACCTTAGTTATTTCCAATTACTCTTTAATCAAGGGATTTACTTCTTTTAGACTGAAATTTGAGGCGTATTATAAATTGTTCTAATTGTATAATCATCAACTACTGACATTGGTAAATGACCCAAAGAAATTTGATTATAGTTTATTTCATGAGTTAAATAAATACTTATCACTTGCTGCATACTCGACTACGTATACTTGCGTAAAATGCAATTCGAAAGCGTAGGACCTAGTCTCACCCTTAAAATTAATCATTAGAAAATTGTATATCATGGCCGACTCACATAAGTATGCCTTTCTATTATTATTATTATTAGAAAATTGACTCTTAGATAAATACTTTGCATGCATTTATCTTTGATTCTTACTACCATTGACATTTTGAGGTTTAGTTGTTTCCTGACAACTTTTGCCGTCTATATGATTTTATAAAATTTTAAAATATTATCATAAGAATATAACTCAATTTTTTTAGTTCAACGTGAAAGAATTCAATGGATATATGTTAATTGAGCTCAAATTGCAATTAATTGGATGAGTGAATTCACTATATATTGACAAAAAGGGACATTTGAATTTCCACCCTATATTGTTATTTTTAAACTTAAGTTTTGACAGCTTAATTTAATATTAGTTTTTAGTACAAGTTGGAGAATGGAGACCACATACCTTACAAAGAGGGTACTACTGCTCTCAAATAAATGAGAGCTAAATATCAATTATTAGGATTGAACCCGTGACTATGTTGTTGAACTAAATTAACATCAAACAATGAAATCATCAAGCTATAATCCCTTTCGGTGGCATTTAAATTTAAATTTCAAAATTAGAAAATATTGTATTTAAATATATAATTTAAATAAAAAGATAATTTTACATCTTCATAGTAAAAAGGAAAACATCACAAAAAAAAAGGGTTATATTTTTAGTTTTTATAATAATAGAAAAGGAAAAGAAAAAAAAAAGAAAATAATAAAAATAGGACAGAGATCATTGACAAACAAAGTATATATTTATTTCTTTTGTAAAAAGAAAAGTAAGCTCCCAATTTCTTTATTTTATACTTTACCTTTTTTAAAGGAGATTTTTATGTATAATAAAAAAAAAACCGTTTTTCTTTCTTTATGTATAACAACTTTTTAAAATAAATTTGTACATAGCAAAAAAGGAGCGGATTCAATAAAAAAACGAAAAAACTTAGGCACCATATGATTTCAATTAATGAAATAGATAATTTTCAATTAGTACATATATAGTCTTCAATTAATATAAAAAAGAGTGTTCAGTTAAGATTACATATAGTCTTCAATCAAGAAACGATGAAGGACAGAATTGAAATAGGCAAAAAAATGCCCAAATATCTATCACGGATGAAATATATAAAACAAATGCTATTATTAGAATAGACAACCAAAATGTTGTCACTCAGAGAACTATTTTTTATTTTATTTTATTTTTTTTAATTTGAATTTTGTTAAAAAAAAAAGAGTTCTTTTAAAGAAAGATATGTAAAATTGAAAATTTATAAATAATGTTTTAACAACAAATAAATTACTACCTTAAATCTGGCATAACTCAATTAGGAGATTGTAAATTCAAATTCTTCATCCTCAAATGTTGTGTATTAAAGGAATCATTACCTAAAATATAACTCAATTGATCGAAACATACATAATTTAACTTCCATCGTCCTTCTTAATGATTAAGGATTTTAAATCCTCACCTCACCACTTTATTTATTGAATAAAAGACAGTGAAGGTCCATAAATTGAACTAGCTAGTAATTAGTCACTACTCATTACAAGGAAAGAATATAAAAAGAACCAAACAAAACCATACTCCATTTCTCTTACTTGCTTGAGAGATAAGAAATCCAACACAACAATGCCAAAACAATTCCAAATTAGAATTGAGTTACATTTTCATATGTTTTAAAGAATCTCATCTCTCCCACAAATTCTTTCCCCTTTTTCCAAGAATGTTCTTTCTCCTTGTCTTCTACCCAAAAATTCCTTTTTTTTTTTTCTTTTTTTTTTCTAGCTCCATCTACACACATTGGCCAACCAAAACAAGCCATCAAATTACAAACCCATCTGGCCAAGCTCTCCTATAAATGCCCCCATTGTGTTGAATCTTTACATATTGAATATTGTGGTTTTTTGTGAAAGAAATTGCAAATTTTACAACATGGCTTCATTGGTGAATAATGGTAGTGCTAAGAGGGCTGATTTGATAGTTGAGGGAATGCCAGAGGCACTCAAGCAAAGCTATAATCATATGAAGAGATGCTTTGGTAAGTTTGTTGAAAAGGGGAATAGGAGCTTGAAGGTGAAGCAATTGGTGGAGGAGATGGAACATGTTATTGATGATCAAATGGAGAAGAAGAGAATTATGGGGGGTTTTCTTGGTCATATGTTGGCATCTACTCAGGTAATTCTAATCTCTTTCTCAAGATTGAACAACATGATTCATGATTTTATATTGTAGAATCTTGGTATGAGAAAGAATTTGAATTTTGTATTTTGAATCATTTTTCTTTGGCTGAAATAATGTGGCCATCATAGTTTTTGCATTTTCAAATACATATCAAGAGGTTATTTAGGGTGTGCGAACTTTTATTCTATATAGTTTTTTAGTTCTAACATATCTTTCTTTCTATCATTGTCTTTCCTTTTTTTTATCATATTTTTACTTAATTTTTCTCTCTCTCCATCATGTTACTATCTAATTTATTTTTGTGTTCTTTTTCTAATATTTTTCTGTTTAGAGCTATGTTTTTCCTATAAATATATATATTTTTGAGAAAAAAAGTATGTATAGAAATAGAAAATATAAAAAATAAAAAATAAAATGCAAAAGTATTTTTTTAGAACATCTAATCTTTAAGATAGAAATATAATATCATATTTAGCAGAAAAATTAATTTTTAACAACCACCCATTATCATAATGTGTATAGGTGGCGATTGTGACTCCTCCCTACATTGCCTTTGCCATAAGACCAGAACCAGGATGTTGGGAATTCGCTCAAGTTAACGCTTTAGATCTCTCAGTCAAATCTATCACTTCAACTGAATTTCTAAAGTTGAAGGAGATCATTTATGATGAGGAATGGTATAAAATATGCTTTTGCTTATTATTATTATTATTATTATTATTATTTATATGTCTAATTAAAGTCTAAAAATGAATAATTTTGTAGGGCAAGTGATGAACATGCATTGGAAGTGGATTTTGGAGCAATTGAGTTCACAACTCCTCACTTAACCATTCCCTCTTCAATTGGAGAAGGTCTTAATTACACTACAAAGTTTCTCACCTCAAAGCTAAGTGGCAAGTTGGACAATGCACAACCCCTTGTGGATTACTTGTTATCCCTTGAATATCAAGGAGAGGTACATAAAGAAAAAAAATATAAACTTTTGATAGGTTTTTTTTAGTTCAACCAAAATAGAAATTAAAACTTCTCACCTTTAAATTAAAGAATAAATATATATGTCTTTTTTGGTTGAACTTTGTTCAAATTGACCATAACACTCAAATTAATCAATTTAAAATTCTCTGTATTTTACATTTGGCCATGGTTTAAAAATTTAATTCTCAAATTTACCCTTTTGACATCATTACCAAATGGACCAAGAAATAAAAAGGGAAAACATATTTCTTTTACAAGTGGGTGGGACTTCTTCTTCTGTGCCTTTTCTTTGTCTCTGACTGAAATTAATTTTTTGTGACAGAAACTTATGTTGAATGATTCTCTAAACACAATTTCAAAGCTTCAAATGACACTGATTCTTGCTGATATTTTCCTCTCTGTTCTTCCTCCAGACACTCCTTATGAAAACTTCCATCTCAAGTGAGTAACTACCATAACCACTTTCGGTTAATAATATATAAACAAAGATTAAATATATTCTAAAACATATTGAGTATCGTAATAATTTAACATGATATAAAAATAATAAGTCTCAATTTCAATTCTTGTAAAATCATTATGGAATTCAATGGGGGCAACAAAGTATGATATATTTTATTTCAAACATTTGTAATATCATTTTGTCTTCTATTATATTGATATTAATAGTTGAAATTCATGGCTCAAATTAATATTTGAGCCCCATGTTGGAGAGAGTTAAATTGAATATTTGAATCGTTAAGTGGAGAAGAGTATTAGAAATATTGAAATGCCTTGAATCAATTATTTGACACTCTAAATGAGGTAGTAGAGGACGCAATGGAACCCCAAAACCTAAGTTGTACGGAGATACAATTTATGCTTTCGTTTTATGCTTTTTAGTTTAGGTCCATCGATCTGTTTATAGTATAAAAGGGCTGCACTATATAAACTTCTAATGTTTCTTTATCTTAGAGTTTTATTTTGGTCTCTCATCTCATCAAACGTTTTCTTCCACTACGGTAGACGTAGCTTACACATTGTGGATCAAATTTTTATTTTGATTTTTGTTTCTGTCAAAGCAAGGAACATGATCATTTAATACTTTTATTTCTAACCAAAAATCAAACTTATAATTTTGATAATGTTTATGAAATCAGATTCAAGCAGTGGGGTTTTGAGAGAGGATGGGGAGACTGTGCAGGAAGAGTAAAGGAAACCATGAGATGTCTGTCTGATATATTCCAAGCCTATGATCCAATCCAAATGGAAAAGTTCTTCAGCAGGCTTCCCACCATTTTCAATGTTGTCATCTTGTCTCCTCATGGATACTTTGGACAAGCTGATGTTCTTGGCTTGCCCGACACCGGAGGCCAGGTACGCCATTTTCATCGATCGGAAAGAAATCAAATGAAAATATTGGAATCAGAAGATACTATTTCTATGAATTGATGAGCATGTTATAAGGAAGTTAAAAATGATTTTATTTGTTTTAAAATAAATCTGAAAGTAGACTAAGATAAAGAAAAAAAAAATCATTGCTTATACCAACAATTTTGGTGACATTTTTGTGGTTATTTAGGTTGTGTACATTCTTGATCAAGTTAAAGCTATGGAAGAAGAGCTTCTTCTTAGGATTAAGAATCAAGGCCTCAATTTCAAGCCTCAAATTATTATTGTAAGTATTTAATAATACAAAAAAAAAAAAAGGTACTTACGAACAAATTCTTAAAGCATGTTTAGAAGTGATCTTGAATGGGTTAAAATCACTTTTTTTTTTCATATTTAAATTATTCTGAAACCTCTTTTATCGTTCAAAATCAACTTAATATTTAATATTTGATTTTACACTTTTAAAGGGGACTTCCATACCATAAAAAATGAGTTTAACTATTTCATAATAATTCCTAACCATCTTGAATTGTTACTATTGTTTTTTTTTTTTGGACTAGAATTGTTACTATTGTTAAATCCTGGTTAATATACATTTTCTTAACAAATATGCAGATTACAAGACTTATTCCTGATGCCAAGGGGACTAAGTGCAACCAAGAAATAGAACCTGTCCTTGGGACTAATTACTCTAAGATTGTTAGGGTGCCCTTTAGGACCGAAAAGGGCATCCTTCATCGTTGGGTTTCTCGTTTCGACGTTTATCCTTTTCTTGAGAGATTTGCGCAGGTAGACTAACGTATATCGTAAGATTGTCGGTATCCAATTTCTAAAAATCAAACTTGTTTATTAACTATTTCTTCGTTTCTAAGCAATCTATAATCTTAGTAAGATTTCAATTATTAAAAGTAACCATAGTTCTGTAAAATCTTGCTCTAACAATCTGTCTATTTTAATTTTAGGATGCCACAATCAAGATATTAGATCTCATGGAAGAAAAGCCAGATCTAATCATTGGAAACTACACAGATGGGAATCTGGTGGCATCCCTCATGGCAAGCAAACTAGGAATAACCCAAGTATTTAGTTCTTCATATTCTCTTAGATATGACTTAAGAAATAGTTTTATTTATAACACAAAATTTACTTACTTTATGTGAAAATTAAAACCAGGGAACTATTGCACATGCCTTGGAGAAGACAAAGTATGAAGATTCAGATCTTAAATGGAAGGAATTGGACTCTAAGTATCACTTTTCATGCCAATTTACTGCTGATATTCTTGCTATGAATGCCACTGATTTTGTCATTGCAAGCACATTCCAAGAGATTGCAGGAAGGTTAGAAAAAAAAATATAACCATTAGACTGCAAAAATCGTTTCAACTTTTAACTTAGTTAGTGATTAAAGTATCTCGACTTTACTCTATTTTGCTCATTGAAATAAATTCATGGTTTCAGTAAGGAGAAGCCGGGCCAATACGAAAGTCATGAGGCGTTTACGCTTCCTGGGCTGTGCCGAGTCGTTTCGGGCATCAACGTGTTTGATCCTAAGTTCAACATTGCATCACCCGGGGCTGATCAGTCTGTCTATTTTCCTTACACGGCAAAAGAACGATTTGTTTTGTTTCAACCTGCCATCGAGGAACTTCTTTTCAGTAAAGTTGAGAATGATGAGCATATGTGAGTCTTCATAGAAATGCTTTCTGTGTTTTGTATTTTCAATATGAACTGTTTGTGTATGTGAGGTTACAAATCATTGTTTTGTTTTTTCATCAAACAGAGGATATCTAGCAGATAGGAAAAAGCCGATCATCTTTACAATGGCACGGCTCGATGTCGTCAAGAACATCGCTGGGTTGGTCGAATGGTTTGGAAAGAATCAGAAGCTGAGAAATTTGGTGAATATTGTTGTGGTCGGGGGATTCTTTGATCCATCCAAATCAAAGGACAGAGAAGAAATGCAAGAGATAAGAAAGATGCATGAATTGATTGACAAATACCAACTCAAAGGCCAGATCAGGTGGATAGCAGCACAGACCGATCGACGTCGTAACGGAGAACTCTACCGCTGCATCGCCGACACGAAAGGAGCCTTTGTGCAGCCTGCTCTATATGAAGCATTTGGCCTCACTGTTATAGAGGCAATGAATTGTGGCTTACCAACATTTGCTACAAACCAAGGAGGTCCAGCTGAGATCATAGTAGATGGGATCTCAGGCTTCCATATCGATCCCAACAACGGCGATGAATCGAGCAAGAAGATTGCTAATTTCTTCGAGAAGTGCAATAATGACCAGGACTACTGGGACAGCATTTCGAACGGCGGTCTGCAACGCATCGATGAATGGTAGACACAAGAACCAAAAATACTTTCCAAGCTCTATTACATTCTTGAACTTGATATAAACCTCTAATGATATACAACTTTTGCAGCTACACTTGGAAAATCTATGCAAAGAAGGTGCTGAACATGGGAAGCACTTACACTTTTTGGAGGCAATTGAACAAGGACCAAAAGCAAGCTAAAGAAAGATATATTCAACTGTTTTACAATCTGCTTTTCAAGAATCTTGTATGTTTCAGCTGCAACTTCCCCACATTACAAAAGACATATAACCCCTTTTCAGCATTCTCTTAATTACTAGTTTTTTCACTGGCTTCTTAGGTGAAAACCGTGCCGATTGCAGTCGACGAAACATCGCAGCCTGTAAAACCACAGCTATCACAAAAGTATGCAAATAACAACAAATATTACTTGTATATAATGATATATATAATATGGTTACAACTTCAAATGGATGGAGAAAACTAATGATCTGTAATTTTTTTTCTTTTGCAGGACCAAGCGAGCGCAATCTCGAATTCAAAAGTAAGAATATCAGTATTAAATTGGATCGTTGTCTTTGAACTTTTACATCTTAATGTCATGAAATAAACTCAAAAGATTTTAATTATATTTTCTTCAGGTTATTTGAAGCATAAAAAGGTCTCTAAGCAAGAAAACTTTTTCTTTTTGAGAGTGTTGCCTTTCTACATTCTATGTATTATGAAGCAGTCATATATATATATATATATATATATTTATGATTGGAGGGTATCCCTTTTCCCATATTGAAAGAGGGAATAATTCGAATGGCATTGAAATTGAATAAAACTTTATTGTATCCTTGTTCTGATGTACTCAACTATGCAATAATGCAGTTTGTAATTTTTCAATTTGGTATTAGTATCCTTGAGTAGAACATATATATATATATATATATATACATTTGAAGATTTTAGTGTTCATGTCACAATAATATTCAACACTAAATCTTAAAATCTACGAACTCCCTCCAACTTAATAACATGTTCTACTAATAGTGAATGATTTATGCATGGACTTTCTGTAAGAACATGTAAATAGTTGAGTTTTAAAAATTTGTCTCATATGTTGACAACTTTATAAACATTTCCATATGTCAGATATGAAGAATGAATAAATCAACATCTATAATATTTTATAAATAAGTCAACAAAATATAAAAGAAATAATAATTAACATGTAGAGATGCCTACTTTTCCCATGGAGATGGACTTCAGGGATCGGATGGGGGAGCCATCTTCCGCCCTACCTCACTCTATGAACATCCTTACAAATGTGTTTGTAGAAAGTCAAGCTAGTTAGAATCTATCCCTTTTATTTCTCTTTTTTATTTTACTTAACTTAATTGAGTTAGTCTACATTCTATTATTAGAGAGGTTTCATAATTCTAACTTTCTTCAAACTACAAACCAAATTTATAATTTACCCTTAATTTAATCAATATTATTATGACTTCCTTTAGCATTTGGTGATCTATAGCATATGCTTGCTCTTTATTACTTGCTATCTTAGAAAGAATCCCACTTTTACCTATCCTTGCCCAAAGGATAGAACTTATTCCTAATATAAAAAACCAAGGCTTCCTAGAAAAGGTAATCATTGACACATAATCTTGATTGAAGAATTGAAAGGGTTGTCAATTACTTAAACACGCTTAATTTAATGGTAATGGATATATGTCCTAGAAAAGAAATCAATGATACATAATCTTCCTTGAAGAATTGAAAGAGTTATCAATTATTTATTTTTATTTTTTGAAAGTAAAGAGTTATCAATTACTAGATCATGCCAAAACCGCAAAACTATTTCCTTTCATTTATGTACTTTGAATTAGATTTGAGAACTTAAATTAATCATTCAATTTATGTGGAGATGAGTTGTATTACTTATCAATTGTTGTAATAATTGTGTATACTTGGACATTACTTAATAATTATTTTTTGCTTTTTGTTATCTAAATTTCATTATAAATACTCCAACACGTTTTAAGCAATAACCAAACACTTTCACAAAAGAAAAGGTCAACTACGGCATTTTTATTTTTCTTTATTATTAATAATATATTTTTTTTGTAAAATTAATTATAAGAATAAATAAAGATGAATTAAATGTGCCAAAAGGAGTAGTACTCCAGTGACATCTTGTATCACTATGTAGCCAGCTGATTAAGATGAATAAAATAATTTTGTTTAGATTAGTTGACATTTCAAAACTGACAAGCAACTATGTAATATACTTGACGCTCTATAAACATCAACTAGTTTTTTGAATAAAAAAACATTGTAACTTAAAGAAACATGCGCGGATTTTTAACCATACTTGACGTTTTTTTTTAATCAATTATTTGATTACTTGCACTTTTACTATAAAACGTCAAGTATTTAGAAATAAAAACTGTCAAGTACAATCGTAGTGTAAGCCTACTCCTAACACTAGCTTGTAGAGTTATGATACATGTGAACCTGGGTCATATCATGGTGAGACCTGCCATTGAACGAGCTGTTGGTGCGCGATATTCGGTGCGTTATAAATAATCTAATAATTAATTCTAAGTGTGAAACTAAGTTCTACGCTTTGAATCGCATTAATACGCAAGTATACGGAGTCGAGTACGTAGCAAGTGATAAATATTTATATTTATTGTCTCCACGGGGATTGAGGTTAAAACCAGCACTTCTATCTTGAGAGTCATGCAAATAAAGTAAAGAATGAATTTGAAGTTGGTTTTGTGGTTGATGTTAACAGTAAATATGAAGGATAATGCAAGTAAGAAGTAAATGTGAATGCAATGAGTAGTGTTGAGAAAACAGTTGCAAAAGATGCTAACAATGCGGAACTAGTTATCAAGCTTCTTGCTTCTTTAATCTAAAAAATAACTTCCGAACTTAATGATTTAAGGCAGATCCAGCTTGCACTGCAATCTCCATACTAACTCAGGGCGACGCAAGAGTTAGTAAGGTTATCCCTAACACTTTGAATGGTGAAAAGCCTTTCACCCAATCCTAACGTAGCATATTGGATCATCCTGCGACTCCTTCTTCCGAGCTTGCTGTAGGTACATACGTGGGTAGCTGATCGACGCATGTGTATTAATTAAAAATGCAGCAGTGTAAAACATGATAACCTACACTCCTAACATGCTTATAAAATAAATCGTCATCAACAACTCCTATAACGCAGCATAGCAATAAACACTAGTAGAAAGTTAAAATCAGCTAATTTTATTACTACTACTAAATGTTCACAGCTATAGACTACTCCTAAGAAAAACAGTAAAAAGTTAGAATTGGTGTGCTTGTGAAGTGTGCAGTCCCCTTGTCATCGGCTTCCAAGAACACTACCCGCTGCTTCTTCTTAAGATTACCGTTTAGCCAACCGACTAGGTCACCGAACCTCGACTTCCCTCTTGTTATTTATAGAGATGAATTACTTGGTCAGCAAGTTTAGGTGAGCTGCAAAATCTACACTAATGCAAGATCTCTTAATTTCGGTCGGGATTTATTTAATTTACACCAACTTAATTGCTTGATTGATTCTTTATTTGTTTCCTTGTTAGCATGACTATTCAAATGTGTTTGAATTATAGTTTAGCGCTTTCTTGACTGCATCACGCTGATTTGTCATTTTCGGGCTCATTTCCAGCATTGCGCATTGATTTAGCACAATTTATACAATATTTATGCTAAAACTGCAAAACAGTGCTTCTGATGCTAATTCATGAATGCATGCGACTTCTAGTAGTTTTTACTCTCAATTTACATATTATAGCCCAATTATTCCCCTTGAACCTTAGAATAATGCAGAATAGAATAGCTTAAAATGTGCTCTATTTGAGAGTTATCAGCTGACATATGATATATCTTTTTTGTTAGGCATATGTATACCTGGACTGTTGGTCAAGTGTAGGCCTTCTACTGACACCTTGTGCAACTACATGTGGGTCATGTAAATATGTAATAGACTTAGGCGAAGAGCTCCTTTTGACTTCATAGAGTTTGCATACCATTCTTTAGTTGTTGGACAAGGTATTGCCCCCTGAGAGTATCTCTTATGGTTTATCTAGGACCCTGAGATCTGTTGTGCTAATGTGTTAAGCTTAGAGGATCGAGTCCCAAGTGATGGGATTGCTCTTGTGTGAACCTAGAGGGTTAGGCTCTGAGATTGTTGTGTTGAGAAACTGATTTCCTTGATGTGGTTGTCTGATGTGCTATTATGTTGATTGACTATTTTAGGTATTGAATGTTTAACTACTCGTCTTATTTTAAGTATTATATGCACGATGTACTTGGCATTCCTACCCATGCACATTAATTGAGGTTTTTTCAAGCAAAAGTTTGCAACTTAGAATTCATATGAGACCAATATACGATCATCCTAATGAAATATTGATCCTAGTTTATAAAAAAATTACTTTGACAGATCAAGTATTTCAAATCCAATTTTATGCAAATTCTTTGCATAGATATCCATACTCACATGTCTCCAATTGATCGACTTGGATTGGGTCATTTACAACATTAGAGTGGTTCATATCAACAATTTTACTAGGATGAGGCGTACGTACAATCTAAGTCAATATGTTGTAGACAACTTGTTATGAAAACGACAATCAACAATCAATTGAAAATATAAGAAAACATAAATGAAAAGAACACATAAATTTACGTGGTTCACTAATAGTGTGTTAGCTATTTCACAAGCAGAGAGGAGAGAACGTTTTATTAAGGAGAGAGGTAAAAAATATAGAATGTCAATTGCGAGAACTAGGGTTTAATTTGAGTTTATGTAGTGAGACACCCGCTTGCTGACCGAGCAGCTAGACCCCCGACTAAGTAATCCTAGGGTATTAAACACTTCAAGGCATATCTCAACACAACTTTAGGTTATTGACTTGAATAAATATCCACTTTATGTCCAACATACTTATTCAAGTCTTCATATTAACAACTTAGAGTTTCACGCCATTAATTCATTGTGTTTGGTTGTTGGATGATGCAAATTAAATAACAATTTAAATAAAGAAATAACTTTTTATTAATTTTTAATCGAAACAATTTAGGACCCTTAACTTGAGGTATTCGGCCTTATACCTATAACTTGGAAGATTTATATAGTAAAACAATGGCATAACTTTGAAATGTCCAACATCTAAAATTTTTCTACCAATAAATATCTAGAGAAGTTTTCTTCACTTTGTATTCTTAACTTTTCAATTTTTAATAAAAATGCACTCCTGACATTATTTTTCATCAATTATCGTTAAGAGAGAAAAGAAGAATACCTTAAACTACATTAGATTCTCAGTTCTAGAACTTAAAAACTTAGAGTGAATGTAATTGTTTTAAGGGAAAATTGAGCTAATGAACAAACTTCACTTGGAAGACAAAATCCCAAAAAGAAGCTTCGTCGATCCAAAAGTGAAAATACTCTCCCTGTTGGGGGGCGAGCAGTGTCGTCGACGATCTTTTGCGGGATTCGCACTCACCACATCTAGAGAGATGAATGGTGTCATCTAAGAGATCTTATTCGATCTTGTTAAGGTCGGAACAACGGTCCCAAACCTAACAAAATGGGGATGCCATCGTTTCCTTACAGTAACATTTGACTACTTTACAAATAAGGGTTTATGAAACTTTGCCTCGAGCACGAAGAGAATCCAAACTCGAAAATAAAATGATTGACTATAGAAATTGTAGCTTTCTAAACGAAGTTTAACAAGACATTACACATTAAGGTAAGAAATTAAACTACAAACAACAGTTAGGTTTATTAACATAAATGGAAAGGCAAACATTACATGCAGGAGGTTATATAAACACACAATTGAAATCGTATTCAAATCCACTGGTTTTTTTAATTGGGCCGCTTTTTTTGGCAAACCTATCCATAATGTGAAATAGATTTGGGAGGTGTTTGGATGAGGTTTTGGAGTAGGAGTTATATTGAATAGTTGTAATAAAAAACTTGTTTTGATGTAGTATTTTTGTAAAGAAGTTAGAGACAATAATTTGTTTGAGATTTAAATAAGTAATTATTTTAAGTAGTTAAAAAGAATGATTAGAAATAAGTAATTAAAAATGAGTTATTTTGAGGAGTTAGAAATGAATGGTTAGATATGAAGAGTTATTTTGAGTAGTTATAAATGAATGATTAAAAATGAATTGTAAAAAATGAGTTGTTAAAACTGAAGAGTTATTTTTTTGTAGTAAAAATGTGAAGTTGTTTTCAATAGTTACAAAAACTCGTTTGGATGTAGTTTTTTAAGGAGTAGTTAGTAAATACTCATTTTAAATCCTCCATAAATTCAACAAAAAAAAAAAACCCATTGACTTTTCCATAGCAGAGCTATTTAGATGTTATCTTGGGATCACCTATATTTTGAAATTCACACATTTGACCTAATTTGAATTACATTTTATTTTTCCATAACTTTTTTTTTTTTTTTGTTAGAGGACACAATTTGATGTGACTCAAATTAAGTTACATAAATGAGGTTCAAAATGTAGGTCATGTCAAGATTTTACATAAATTGCTCTCTTTCTTAATTTGAATGGGCTATAGGAAGTTTCCATTTTCCAAATAAGAAAATAATTGTATAAATGTCTAACGGGTGTCTAGGAGAGGGGAATGAAAATGATTATAGGAGAATGAGATTTATTTATTTATTTATTATTATTTTTTTGAAACAACAAAATTCATTAAACAAACCAAAGATAAGAACAAACCACGCACGGGGACTTCCCCCCAGAATTGGCTCCAGCCCCATACAATAGGCTGGAAGGTGAGCACCGAAAAATAAGAAACTTAGAGATAACGACGTTGCTCATCAACGAACTATCTGCTTGAAACGTCATTTTCACTGTGGAATAAGAAAATCCCACCATAAAAGACCAATTACCCTTCATCAACATAACCATGGTTGATTTTGAAGGAACTTTGAGGGATAACCCGAGAAACATATAAACTACTAAGGAACGAGTCCACGCCAAAGTTATAGAGGGAGGTTCAGACTCAAAATGGACCGGTCCTTGTCCTAAAACAACCAAACAAGCCAACAAAAAAAGCCTAACTCTACAAGTTCCTTAATGGAGCGAGCAAAAAAAAGCCTAACTCTAAACTTAAACATACACAACAGAAATAAAAAGCCAACATAGAAAATAGTACAATGTAACACAACCTTCCAAATCAAGAAACTAACTAGATGAAATTTAACCAGAACCGTCGAGAGAAGGAAAAAGGACAAACATAGAAAATTGCTAAAAAATTAGACCAATAAACCGATCGGTTCAAAAGGGGCTACTATTCGGTCCGATCTAAATAAACTAATGGGTTTCGCTCCAAACCAAACCCAGTTGGATGAGACGGTTTGATAAATAAACCGAACCAAACACTTTTTTCTAGACCTACCAACTGGCCATGCATGCAAGCGAAGAGTCGCCTCCTCGAGCCCAACGCTCGCGATCTGTCACTTTTGAATCAGTGACTCATATTGACATCGCCTTCTTTGGCAAGCTTCATCGTCTCCAGCAGTAGCATCTGAGGAGTACTCCTTAAGAGACGCCTTTTCTTTCGCTTCGACAACTTGTCGTTCCAAATCCAGTCAAACATGATTCTCGCAGCTTCATGTTTCCTCTTCTTCTACAACTCCTCTTCTCTTTTCCTGTCAAGCTCTCGCTGCTTCTCAATTCCTTCTTTTCCTGGATCGAACGAGATCCTTCCATATCCCAATCCTTTCTCTCTTCTTTTTTCAGTTCCTCCACCTTTTACTTTCTTTTCTTCCCCCTTTCCTATAGCAACTTTCAAAATCTTCCTTCTCACCTTACCATTGAGGACTCCTTTGCAGAACCAAAGCTTTTTTAGACCTGCTTCAAAATCAGTCACCAACCTACTCACGAGCCCCTCCCCACGAGTTCCATTCTTCACCCCTATACAGCCCCACGTGGGCTCCTTTCCTCCTACTCTCCACCGAGCCCAACGATCGCCCTTTCCTAGCTCTCAAATGAATGCAAAGAAGAGCCCCTAAACGCACAAAGATGTGCCCATAAACACTCGTAGGCGGATCTCTGGTGAGATCTTCCCTAAGTTCGCCAAGAGAGCGTCTCTCTCTTCTAGCTACTTTGAGAGAGACAGCCTCATGGTTTAAAATCTTGAGATGTCTTTATAAGAGAGTGAGAATTAAAAGAAAATTAAGAAGGAGAATGATTATCTGTGTTTGATGTGAAGAGAATAATTATGAAAAAAAAAAATGTAATGAGAATTATGAAAGTAAAAAATAGTTATGAGGAAAATAAAAAGATGTTATGGTAAGAATAAAAATGTGATTTTGGAAAAATGTGATTATGGAGAGAATGATTCTCAGTGGCTAAAATACTTAAAATCATCTTTTTTTACATTTTCTTCATTTCATCCATTTGACACAAACCCCTTAAGTTTTAAAAAATACAAGAATATTCAAATACTTAAATTTTATACAATAAGACACATGGAAAGCGACAACAATATCTTTTTTAATATATATATTAAAACAAACAAAATTGTTTAGTATTGAAAGGAATGGCCGCCTTATGGTCGTAATCCAAGTTAACACAATGTAATACCCTCGTAGGGTTTGCGGTCTCTCTCTTAACTTGTACTAAAAAAAACAAAAACAAATTTGTTTGGTAATATTTTATAAAAGGGAGTTTTTTCTCAAATCCCTTGATCATTTTCCTAAGCGCAAAATGTTTCACATTCCCTACCACTCCCAATTTTACTTTTAATTTTATCTAGATTTTTTTTACTTTCTCTAGCATGAAACTTTTGATCTCTAATGGGTGACAAGGTTGAAGACACATGAGATTTTTTAATTGTGCAACCCACACACAGTGTGTATGATGTAAAATAAATACAATGTACTACACTATTCCAAAATATAAAAAGTTATAATAAATACACAACACATCATAAATATAGACATTGTAAGTAGGGGTGTACATGGGTTGGGTTGAGAAAGGTTTTTAACCCAATCTAAATTTTCGGATTGGTCACATTTCCAATCCAACCCAACATTTGTATTTTTGAATTGAGTTGAGTCGGGTCAACGGGTTCATCAATACATTGCAAATATAAATATTTTTTATCAATTCAGTCATATACTATACCTAAACAAAGTACAATCTTTAATCATCATCATATCAAGGTAATAAAATGAATATAAATATTAAATATGCAAAATATCTAATCAACAGTCACCCACCATTAGTCCGTTCATATAGAAGACCACAACAATAGAACATAAAACAAATAGATAATTAAAATAAGAGGAATAGATGACATAATTCGAATTCCATAAAACAAATAGATAATTAAAACAACAAAAATAGATGACATAATTTGACTATATATTTTTATCATGATATATATATATATATTATAAAGATTTAAAAAATATCAAAGAATATTGAAAAATAAAAAGTCTAAAAATAATAATTAAATAAAATAAATATATGTATATATAATTATGTTATAGGTAAAAACAACATATTTTTTTAAACTAAATAATTAATTCGAGTTGGTCGGGTTCATTTTAGATTAACCCTCGATCCAATTTCTAAAACACTCTTAGACCCGATTCTTACTCAGCATGCATGGATTAAAATTGTTATAATAGAAACTGAAAAAAAAAAAAAAAAAACCAAAAACACTTTATTTAAATCCATAAATGGTTCCAACAAAATAAACATTAAACACAGTTAAGCCTCAGGCCAGAGATTATTAAAAACCATAATCAAATCAACTTAAAGAATGTTCCCTAACTAGCATGCTGAATCAAAAAAATAAAGAATGTATAAATAACGATCTAGTCAGCGGACTCCCGTGATCCATCATCTCCTCCTCTAGCTATCTGGTACTGTCCTTAGTTACCTAGTGGAAAACCACATAAATAAGGGTGAGTACGAAGGCACTCAGTAAGGATCCCCAACCAGGGTACAATACGCATATCATCACATCATTTAGTATCCTAGCAGTACATGCGATACCAAGAGTCCAACCAATCAATCTTGAGTTATCAACATAACTCCCCTTTTACGAGAGCACACTAACTCCCAACCTAACAATCAACTCACCACATTGATCTGAACACTTAGGTGACGCCCCAAGAGTATGGCTCTGACGAATACAGGAAATGATGTACTGACGACACTAGCTTGAGGGAGCCTTCCTCTCGGCATTTAGTACGTGTGCGTGCACACCGCATGCTACTGCAAAAGAGGTAAAATAGGCCTACGCAGACTACACTGGTCCAGGTCCACATGCCTATCAAGACTAAAAAATAGTGTCCACTGATCCACAGTCGGTAGGAGGCCCTCGACGCCCTATTGTGGCAGTTTGTTCACACCCATCACCTAAGGCTAAGGATTCTTGCATGGTAGGTTTACACCATGATCAGAACCCTACTCTAGAAGGTCTGAAACTAGGCTATATCGGGGGCAGCATGTTACATCACATCCCTAGGCTTGAGTGGCGACATGTTACTTCACAAAGCCTCTAAATGATGAAAAAAATAACCAACACATATGCTAAGAGTGCTACATGCTCAGTTTTAGAAGATCACACAAACATGCTCAACAGGAAAATAATCAAGTCATCCTAAATAGGATACTACTGCACAGATAATTCATGACTGAGACATAAACTAGCACCCTAACAGATAGGTTATCATAGAACACATACATGGCCATCTAAACATGCTTACAAGGGAATGGCATACAACTTCCGAAAAAAGCTACCTAGACATGTTCGCAATCAGTAAGGCATATAAGTAAGATGCAATCAATGAATACAACCCAGGTAAGAAATCCTTACTTGAAAGTAATGACAAAACAAATGCTCCTTGAGCTGCAGATAACCAATGCCAACAAGCTAACACACAACCTAGATATTTATAATAAAATAATTAATAATAAATCCAGGATATCCAATTTAACAGGGAATTCAGGAAATAAAGGTTACCTAAGATCCCAAACTGGAACGACACAAAGGCCGAGGCACGAGTCTCGACATTGCTACTGCTAGACGATGCACAGACTCAGATGGTAGGGCAGACGGGCGTGCGTGAGGAGCTGCGGTCGCTGACGTGGGCTCAGTTGCGAGTGTGATCGATGCTGGGGTTGCTGCAAGCGTGCGAGGATCAGCGGCCGGTGATCGGGACGAGTAGGTGAAGGTTTAGTGCTGGCTAAGCGTGGTGCGTGCGGCTGGGTCGCGGGTGCGTGGGTGCAAGTAGGTGCACGAATGTGTCTTCAAAGGCTGGCTACGACCATGGTGATGGACGACGATTGATTGATGTGGGTGCAAGCCGCAGCGATCGATGAGGGCGAAGAGGAAGAAGAAAAAAATAAATGAAGAGGAGAAGGGTTCTGCATAATGAATTTCCATCTCATCCTCAAGCTCCCAAGTTGCTTCTTCAACTTTCTGACATCTCCATTTAACTTTAACCAAACTGATCTCCAGATTATGAAAAGTCTTGCGCTTCAGACCTACAATCTATACAGGCTTCTCCTTGAAGCTAAAATCCTGGTTCAGTTCCAAAGGCTCAAAATCAATAATATGAGAAGGGTCTACCACATACTGACGCAACATCAACAAGTGAAACACACTGTGCACTGCCGACAAAGACAGAGGCAAGGCCAAACGGTAAGCTACTGCCCCAACTGGCTCAAGAATCTTAAAGGGGCCCACAAATCTGGAACTCAACTTTCCATTGTTACCAAACCTCAAAATACCTCGCATCGGTGCAACTTTTAGAAAAACATGCTGACCAACTTCAAACTCCAAATCTCTTCGTCGTACATCGGAGTAGTTTTTCTATCTACTCTATGCTGTCAACATACGAGATCAGATCTTCTGAACTACCTCATTAGTCAACTGTAACAACTCGGGACTCAAAACCTGTCTATCACCAACCTCTTTCAAGAATACTAGAGATCTACAACACATGCCATACAAAATCTCAAACGGAGCCATCTGAATAGACGACTGATAACTATTATTGTAAGCAAACTCCATCAAATACAAATATAGATCCCAAAAGGCCATAAAGTCCAACACACGAGCTTGCAATATATCCTCTAAAATTTAATTCACCCTCTCTGTCTGACCATCTGTTTGATGGTGAAACGCTGTGCTAAAACTGCACTCTGTGCCCAAACTCTTTTAGAGTGCTCTCTTGAAATGAGAGGAATCTTGATCTAACACAATCTTCGCTAGTACCCTATGGTACCGAACGATCTGCTCTAAAAAAGTTGTGCCCACTATTTCACAATATAGGTGATCCTATAGAGGATAAAGTGTGTAGTATTGGTCAATCGATCAACAATAACCTAGATCTTAGTAAACCCTCTCGGTGTCCTTGGTAAACCTAAGACAAAATCCATGGAGATCTCCTCCCACTTTCACTGAGTTACACTCAGCGGCTGCAACAATTTTACTAGCTTCTGCTTTGATGCCTTCACCTACTGACAATTGAGGCACCTGCTGAAAAACTTTGCAATCTCTCTCTTCATATTACTTCACTAGAATGTCTGTTTTAGATCCTGATACATCTTGGTACCCCTAGATGCCAAGTAAATGGAGAATTGTGAGCCTCGTTGAGTAACTCGGCTCGTAGTTCCACGTCGAATGACACGTAAAGACGTTCTCTAAATCGTAAACCGTCCTTTGGTGCTACAACAAAATCAAAGTCTTTATCTGCCTAAACTCTAGTAATTAGTCTACTCATCTCGGGATCACTCAACTGACCATCATAATCCTCTATTCGATCGAAGGCTAAACGGTCAACTAGACTACCCTTGGGATAACCTCTCCCAACATAACTACAATACCGACTCACTCAAACTTTTTCCATAATGGAATCTGAGAACTTAACAAGGCTGCGGAGTGCGACGTCTTTCTACTCAAAGCATCAGTCACAACATTGGCTTTACTAGAGTGGTACAAAATCTCGCAATCATAATATTTGACTAACTAAAGCCATCTCTTCTATCTCATATTTAACTCCTTCTGAGTGAAAAAGTACTTGAGATTCTGATGATCTGTTAATATTTGAATCTTCTCTTCGTACAGATAGTGCTTTCAAATCTTTCTTGCAAAGACCACTGTTGCCAACTCCATATCATGAGTTGGATAGTTCTGGCCATAGGGCTTCAATTAGCGAGAAGCATAGGCGATCATCTTCTTGTGCTGCATCAATACACAACCCAAGCCAAACTTAGAAGCGTCACTGTACACTACGAATCCACCTTTTCCCTCAGGAACTGCCAAAACTAAGGCTGACGTCAAACTGTGCTTCAACACCGCAAAACTCTCATCACAGCTGACATCCCAAATAAACTCAACACCTTTCCTCGTCAACCGAGTATGAGGTACTGCTATTGAGGAAAATTCTTGGGCAAAACATTGGTAATAACGTGTTAATCCCAAAAAGTTTCAAATCTGTGAGATCGTAGTCGGCTTGGCCCATGAACTCACTTAATCAATCTTAGCGGGGTCTACTGAAATACCATCTCTCGAAACCACATGGCCTAGAAAGGCCACTTGCTCTAACCACAAACTATAGTTGGAGAACTTGACATACAGTTTATTCTTTTTCAAGGCTGCTAACACTTGCCTAAGGTGCAAGACATGATACTCTTTGGTCTTGGAGTAAATCAAAATGTCATCTATGAACACGATGAAGAAGTTATCCAAGAATTCCTTGAGCACCCTATCCATCATGTTCATAAATGCTGCTGGCGCGTTGGTCAGTCTGATGGACATAACCGCAAACTCATAATGACCATACTTTGAGCTAAAAGCCATCTTAGGAATGTCTGCATCTCGGATCCTCAACTAATGATAACTAGACCTCAAATCTATCTTGGAGAACATAGAAGCTCCCTGAAGTTGATCAAACAAATCGACAATACGAGATAAATGGTACTTGTTCTTCACTTTAACTTTGTTCAACTCTTTATAATCTATGCAAAGGCACATCAAACCATCCTTCTTCTTTTCAAACAACACCAGTGCTCCTAGGGAGACATACTAGGACGGATGAACCCTCTGTTTAACATTTCTTGCAACTGAACCTTCAGCTGTCTCAACTCAGCTGGCGCCATACGATACGGAGCTTTTGAGATAGGGAGAATCCTTGACTCGAGCTCAATAGTGAAGTCCACTCCTCTCGACGGAGTCAATCCTTATAACTCCTCAGAGAAAACATCTGCAAACTCCTGAACTACTGGCACCTGATCAACAGTTAATGAATGATGACCGTATCCAGACATCTTTGCTAAATAACCATAAGTTCCTCGAGCTAACAAACGACGAACTTTCAATACAAAAATCAGTGGTGGACAAACTCCACTCTAGACACCATAAAACTTGAAGCTTTACTTCTTGGGCATCCTAAACATAACTTCTTTCCGGTAGCAATTAATCAACACATGATTCTCAGGTAACCATTCCATGCCGAGAATAACATCAAATCCTCTCATAGGAAAAACTATGAGGGTAGCTGTTAAAAGTTCTTCGAATACCAGGATCTAGCCATCTCTAACCTTCTCGAAAGCAAGCATATTGACTTTCGAGGGAGTCGTTACACATAACTCGAACCCTAGAGGTTCAAGTTCCAAATATGCTTTTCTAAGAAATGATGCAGAGATAAATGAATGGGTCGAGCTCGAATCAAACAATAGATATGCATAATGACCTGAAATAAGCAAAGTACCTGTGAAAACTGCATCTGTCCTCTCAGCTTCCTATGAGGTCATAGCAAACACGTGACCTTACTTCTGAGCTGGTCTGATATCTACTCCGACCGGAGGACACGCTCTAATAAAGTGTCCCTCCTTGCCTCACTTGTAACAAGATCTAAGAGATGCTCCATAAATGCTAAAATGGTACTTGTTACTAGTCCTACACTGAGGTGGCTGTCTCACTATACCCTACTGACGTTCTAGTCTTTGCCCTGAAACTGTCTCGAGCAACACTGCTAATGGCCTATAGTCTAGGAAGTCTTGGAAGACTCAAACTTCCACTTCTGCCCAAAACTAGGAACAACACTCTGAGCTACAATAGCAGGGCTTTCACTTTCTGATACTTGACATTATAGGTCTTTGCTAAGGCCACAGCCCGAGTGTAAGTCTGCGGAGCGAGTGCTCGAACATCCTGAGCAACCTCCATCCTAAGCCCTCCAATGAACTTCTTAAGCTTCACCTCCTCAGTGGCAATCATCTCTAGGGCAAAGTAGCCATACTCTGAGAACTTCTTCTCATAAGCAACAATCGTATAATCCCCCTGTTTCAGATTTGAAAAGGCCCCTGCCATCTCCTACTAGACTTTCTCACTAATATACTAGAGTTTAGAACTTAGTCTTGAAGAAATCCAAGGTTACTGGTGGGGACCCTACTAGTCTAGCCTCATCGGTAGACTCCCACCACCAAACTACTGTGTCAGTTAACACATAGCTGCACATCTTGGCCTCTGAACATTCGGGCAACCCATAATGCAAAAGATGTACTCCAGGTGAGCTAACCTCTTCGCTGCAACTAGAGAGTTCTCTGATTTAACTTCAAACTCCCTAGGCTTCCACTTTGTGAAATCCTTGAGCCACTTGCCACCCTCGGGAATATCAGGCTCAACTACAGGCTCCTGTAAAACTGGCAGAGCCGATGACACTCTCTATCTGCCTAGGGAATCACTGGTGGTACTTGCTAAAACACTTGAGCAAACTGGGCCATTTGTGCTTGAGTCTCTAGTCTCTGCACCATGAACTGCGCCTGGGTCTTTGCCCTCTGCTCGGAAAACATGCCTACCACCATATGTAGTGCTGCAACAAACTCCGCTCTAGGAGCGCCAGCCTGAGGTAGTATAACTTTAACTCCTTCCCTCGAAAGGTTAACAACTGGCACCAAAGGCGGTCTGACGGTCGGGACTACACTAGATGTAGCCTCCTCAATCATTGGCTCTGTGACATCGCCTCTAGCGGCGACATCTGACGTCCCAACTCCACTATGTGTAACTCTTCTATCTGGCATAGCTCACAATTTACATTCAAACCATACTAAGTTAGTCCACGCTCAGACCAACACCACAAGCAAACGAGTAAAGACATGTAAGCTAGATGCAGGTACTGTAAACAATCCCTTAATAAATTAACTTCCGACTTACGTAACGGCTGTTGGAGTGCTGATGATCATGGGGACTAACGGCCTTACTCAGTAGGTCAGTCTATAGAATCTATGACTCTATCTTTTGACACCAACTGTAAGAACCCGACTTCTAAAATAGGCTTAGATCCGGTTCTTACTCAGCATGCATGAATTAAAAGCGTTATAATAGAAATTGAAAAAAAAAAACAAAAAATGCTTTATTTAAATCCATAAATGGTTCCAACAGAATAAACCTTAAACACAGTTAAGCCTCTGACCAGAGATTATTAAAAACCAACATAATGAAATCAACTTAAAGAATGTTCCATAACTAGCATGCTAAATCAAAAGATTAAAGAATGAATAAATAGCGATCTAGTCAGCAGATCCACCAGCTCCTCCTCTAGCCGTCCTGGTGCTGTCCCAAGTTACTTGGAGGAAAACGAAAGAAATAAGGGTGAGTACAAAGGTACTCAGTAAGAATCCCCAACCATGGTACACTACTCATACCATCACATCATCTAGCATCCTAGCAATACATGCGATACCAAGAGTCCAACCAACGAATCTTGAGTTATCAACATAACTCTTGTTTTATGAGAGCACACTAACTCCCAACCTAACAATAAGCTCACCGCACGGATCTGAACACTTAGGGGACGCCCCAAGAGTTTGGTTCTAAATGAATACATGGACTGGTGTACTGACGACATTAGCCCGAGGGAGCCTTCCTCTTGGCATCTAGTGCGCGTGCGCACACACCATATGCTACTACAAACCAGGTAACTGCAGGCCTACGCATACTACACTGGTCAAGGTCTACATGACTATTGATAACTCTCAAGCATTGATAGTATTTTTTGCTTTAATGAGAACATTTTAATAAACTCCCTAAATTATTAATCTAATTTGAGAAGAAATATGGGTAGAGATAGCACTAATCTAGCAATTTGTAAAGTTCTACAGTTTTTTTAGTAGAACACGTTTTTAAGTGATTTGGTAGCATTTTATGCGTGAATGTGTGATTAATTAGGTTGATAAGTTCAAAAGCCTGATTATCGTTAATTGCTACAACTTGCAGGATATGCAAAGTGCTAATTACCTGAAGCAAAAATATGGAAAAGGACACATGTCGAGCATCAATGAAGAACGTTAATTACTATGTAGGAGCATCTAATCTGGGCCATTGAATTGTTTAGGCAGGAGCAATTGGGAGAAGTATTTAAGCTGGAGCGTATTTAAATTAAGGAGAGCTTTTCCATTTTTTCGAATTCTTGATTTACGTTTTGAGAGCATTTTGTTTTTCATCATTTTCAATTAGAGAGTAGTTAGATTAGAGAGAGTACTTGTTCTATAGTTTTTTTTTTACGTGCGATCAAGTCCGTTCAAGATACATTGTAGTTCATAGCTGATTCAAGCATATTTTGAGTTTTTTTTTATTCGAGTAGCATATCGATGCAGAAAAGTAGATTTGGATCTGGAGCAATCTTCATTTCGCGGATTGCAACATGCTTTTTATTCTCTATGCTTTTTTTTATCTTTGTTTGTTTAAATTTTGTATTTGTTTGAACTGTTGTTAATTTGATTCCGCAATTCTGTGAGTTAATATGATTAGTGATTACTCTGTTTTCATATTTGCTATTATTTCAAGTTTTAACATGAGTAGCTAGACTCCTGGTCAGAAGAATTAGGTAAGTAGGAGTGAAATTGTGGCAGTGTTAAGTAAGAAGATGTTGAATTATGTATCCATGCTGTTTTAATTCTAAGTGCATTTCGTTTGATCAACCATTTGTACTTGCTTTGTTTCGATTCCGAGAGGAATGTGATAGAGTGAACTTGCATAGAATCTCATTAGGTTTGTTTAAGATTTCTTACAATTTGAAGATCTGTTAGAGATAACGATTTTACTAATGCTGTTGACTCTAGTTGAAATTATATACTGTAACTCGAGAGAGGCAGAGTGAGAGTAAATCAGAAATTTACTTTTTACTAGTAAATGTTAATGCTAAGCAATTTTCTCTAAAAATGCCTAATTCATTTCGATATTTGTAATTGACTGCTTTTTCCATTTTAATATTTCGTGCGAGAATTTTTTTCGATCACATTTACTCTACTTTTATTATTCTGTTGCTAGAGCGATTGATCTCATTGGTTGCTTGAGCATTGCATTAGTTAATCATTTCACCACACCAATTCACCTTCATATATTCTTGATCAGAGAAGTGAATGAAAATTAACACCAAATCCCTGAGGAGTTGACCTTTGAGAATGTAAAACTTGCTACAACAATGACTGTATACACCTGCACATGTTTGTTCAAGAAATTTTACGTACTGGATTGAATGATTGTTATAGCATATCTTGAGTGAAATTCGGTCACATTATTATCCCGAACACCTATCAAGACTAAAAAATAGTGTCCACTGATCCACAGCTGGTGGGAGGCCCTCGCCACCCTACTGCGACACCCTATTCACACCCATCTCCTGAAGCTAAGGATTCTCCCATGGCAGGCTTACACCATGTTCAAAACCCCGCTCTAGCAGGCTTGAAACTAGGCTATACCGGGGGTGACATGTTACATCACATCCCTGAGCCTGAGAGGGCAGCATGTTACTTCACATCCTCTCAGAGCCTTTATATGATGACAACCTAACTAACACCTATGCTAAGAGTGCTACATGCTCAATTCTAGACAGATCACACAAACATTACTCAACAGGCAAATAATCAAGTCATCTTAAACCAGATACTATTGCACAGATAATTCATGAATGATGATACTGTAGTTTTCGATGCAATTATTTCTACGTAATGAATGATTTCTAAGCTTAACCTATTGGTAAGTGTGGTTTTGAAATCGCTACACGCTAGTATACGCAATCAAAATGCAGCAAGTGATAAGTATATATTTTATCGTTCTCCACAAGGATTAATTTCTAGAATTAAAGTTATGAACTTAAGAGTTATGCAATGAAATAGAGAAAAATGAGTTTGATAGTTATTTTTTGGGTTTTCCTACGACTCTAAGTATGAAATGAACAAATGAGCGTAGGTAAAAATTACGGATGCAAAAGATGCTGAACCGACATATGTGGTAATTAAATTTCATGATTCCATATTCGAGTAAGTGTTTTCTGCACTTAATAATTTATAACTAGCCCAGCTTCCGCAGTGACTAATTGCACTAAACTTGGGCAACACATGCGATAGTAAGGTTATTTCTAACTCTCAAATAATAAGAGAGAGAACTCCCATTGAACCTATCATAACATATTGGATCTTCCTACAGTTCCTTCTTTCGAGTTTACTGAAGGTTAGCATACGTGGGTAGCTAATCGACACATATTTAGAATTAAAAGTACAACAGTATAAAATCTAACAACCTATATATTCAACATGCATTCTATATATGAATTCTTACCAAAGCTTCTACTTAATGCATCATAGACATGGACAACAATTTATAAGAGAAATTTAGATATCTCATTACTAAAAACTGTTAAACTTCAACAATACCATGATCTAAACAATACCATGATCTACTCCTAATTATAAAATAACAATAAAAATAAGGAAATAGTGTGGCTGTAAAGATGTGCAGACTCGTTGTCATCGACTCCTATGAACATCACTAGTTATGTTCTTCGTGCGAATTGGCTTCTGGCCAACGGAACAGCTCATCGACTATAACTTCTTTCCTTCTATATATAGAGATGATTGGCTTGAATAGCAAGTTTGGATGAGCTGGAAAATCTTCATAAATACTGGGATATTTGATTGTTGCTAGAATATCTTGATTGATGCCAAATTGATTGCTTGATTGATTTTTTGTTCTTTCCTTATTGGCTTGATTGTTTGAACGTGACTGCCTCAAGTGTGCATCATGTTGCATTGCTGTTCGCATTGATTCGTTTTGCAGCTCCTAAGTTTTGCATTTCCTGCATTGTAGCATTTTTTAGCACATTTTATTCAATATTTATGCTTTAATCATGAATGTGTGCTTTTTATGCTGATTAATGGATGCATGCAACTTCTAGCAATTTTTATTCGCAATTGACTCGTTATAACCTTACTATTTCCCTTGAACCTTAGAAAAATGTAGAATAAATAGCCTAAAATATGTTATAATTGAGAGCTATCAAACCCCCAAACTTGAATCATTGCTCATCCCGAGCAATGCTTGGTCTACTCATTAGCAGTTTTGTTCAACTAAGATAGTTTTTCTTCTCTTAAGTTTAACTCTAGAAGGTCTTATCACATTTCTTAATCTTAGCACAAAACTTATTTCTCTTTTTAGTTTTCAAACTTTCCCAAAGATTCAGATTCGCTTCAAAATCCTCCCTATCGTGACTGGCAGATTGTTCCTTATTACAAGTATTTCCTATTACTCTATTTATTGTATCCAATTACTTCTATAACTAAGATTCGCCAACGCATTTTGTCAAGACCGCTATTTAGGTCCCCAAATCCCTAAAGGATTTCTGCTTGTGCTTTAAACATTCCTTTTGAGTTGCACTCATATCTACAATTCCGTAGTTCCTAGAATGATTTGCTTAAGCATAAAGAAAAGAATTTTAAGCTTGTGCTTTGGTAGACATCGGAGTATTCCGAGAATTCCTATGGCTATTCGCTATTTTCTGTCTTTATTTTGCCTAAAATGCATTGATCTTTATTTTACAATTTTTTGTTTTTGATAAGATAATGCCTCACTTTTTCTCTCTTTCACTCCACGGGCTTGCCCTCACCCTCAAACTTAAAATCTTCATTGTTTGCAATGAAGGTGAGGCTTAGTTCCCCCAAACTTAGCTATTTCTGTCATTGAAATACTCTATCTTAAGCTCTAAGACTTCCTTGTAAAATTTTGGTTTTTTCTGCCATGCACGATAAAGAATATTCTAATGCTAGGTTTGAATCTAGAGGAATTTAAGAATTCTTCTAAGAAAAAGAAAATTTCCTACTAGAATCTTGATTTACGATAATATTGCTAGCGCTTATCTTTCAAGGAAAAATGCTAACTTCTTATTATAATAATTAAAGGAAATAGTAAACTTGGATCCTAAATGATATGCATGCGTCTATCCAATGCTAAAAATAAAGAAAATTATGACCTATGAATGAAATTCATGCTGAATGGAAGTAAATTAATAAAAAGGGATAGTTGAGAGAGCGGGACTTCCATCTACTACTCTGCATTATCGTCTGGATTGCCTTGCTTTGCATGAATTCCATGTTCCGAAAATTCTGGCCATTCGAAGTATTCTTTTGATGCTACTGCAGCTTTCAAAATTAATTCATCTCGTTTGTTTGCCTAGGCACAAAAGTCTTGAAATTGAGCAAAAATTAGTTCAAAATGCTTAACCAAATTATCCACAACTGCTAGCTTTTCAGATTGATTCTTCTTCTCGTGTCTTCTCAGAGTTTCGCTTAGTAGACGATGCTTATAGTGAATACTTAAGATATCATCGCTTTGTTTTGGTTCGACTCCTTGACTAACGCACAGTTGCATTGTAGTATGCGGGAAGTTTTTTTTTTATTTTTTTTTATTTTTATTTTTTATTTTTTATCTTGGTTACTCTCTCCATTGCATTGGATCTGCTATTCTATTGATCTTCCCAAATTTATGCTTGTACCATTTTTTATTGCGAAGTGTAACAGGGCTTGGTCCTTTCCTACCAGCGCAACGTTGGTTGTTGGCATGATTGAATTTTTAATCAGGTACATCCAGTTGCTAAACTCTGTTTTGATTCATCTTGACTTAAGTGAAGTTAGATTTTCCCACCTTATGCCTTTTCTCCTAATTAGGCTTAGACATTCTTGCATATGTGCTTCTGAGGGTGCTTCCAACAACACTTGAAATTTAGCCCCAATGACGTTAGAGAGGTTGAAAATATTATTCCAGGCCACGGATTTGTAGTTTATTATTCAGCCTTTCACTCATAAAAAGTGATGCCTTTCCCTGTTTAAGTTTGCATAAAACTGCCACACCCAATTTGAACTTGCATTCACTTGCAAGTATATGCGATCTGCAGTAAGTTATAAGTAAATTATCGATCTCCACAGGGAATTTGTAACAAGCAGATGTATATTAAAAGTCAATAATAATAAACTAAAGAAGAATGAGATTTGAGGTTTGTGAAATTGATGAGAAAACAACTAAGAATTCGATCTAAAAACTAGAAACTAAGAACTGGGATATCAAGTTAAACTGAGGAGAGCACGTAACAAGGATGCGACATTGGTAAATTAGAAACCATACTTCCCAACTAACTAATGCTTTTACATTATTTGGTGTGCAATCCAGCTTCCGCTGCAATTTTGCACAAATTAAGCTCAGGGCATCTCATGCGCTAGTAGAGTTAACTCTAACTCTATTTAATGATGTGAAAGACTGCGCATCAGACTAACGTATCCTACTGAGTTTTTCGTCAGTTTTCCTTTCCAAGTCCACTGGAGGCAAACACTCGTGGATAGATAATCGACGCGTGCGAAACATTAAAACACATTATAAGATCATTTCCACCTACAATTGTTAACATCCTACCCTAAAATCTAACGCAAAATCTCTATATGCAAATCTAAGTAACTAATGAGGAGATCCTCGAAATACAAACTAGATTGATTAAAGATAAGTTTTCATGAGAAAAATAGCACATACTAAACTTCGCTTGAAGCCCCCTTCTAGAGTACCTGACTGCAACCTTCTAGTACATTGCCTGTAGGTTTACTTTTAAGAACAAGTTTTACATATGCAGATAGTGAGTGGGTTATTCCTAACTGATAACTCTCAATAATTGGGACTAATTGGCTAAGTATGTATGCGTTAATGAAGCACTTTGCTATATTTTAGACTCAAACGAACAACTTGCTCGCTAGTAATAATCGCAAAGGAGAATTAAGTAATCTTTCGATTTTTTGAGTAAGATGAAAGTCTTTATATCAATTTATAGAAAATATGAGCATTTTAACGTTTGTTGTTGATGAAGAATATCTTTTGCTGCTGCAAAGCAAGGGAGCAAGGGAGGCAAGCACAAATTAACTAGTGGGAAGCACAGTGGACGCGTGGCAAAAATCCAAAGAGAAGTATAAGACACATCGTAGCCATGTACACACATCGTCGAGAGAGAAAATTGGAACGAAGATAGATCATGGGGTGTATGCATAGATTGCGGACGTAGTAACGAGGACCTATTAAAGCAAGCATGCGTTGATTGAGAGAAGGGTTGAAAGATTGATAGATCAGAAGTAAATTGGAGTTTTGGAGAACATTGCTCTGGTTATTTGCACGCTCAGCTACACCGAAGACTTGTCAAAGCTCAGCCACCCACATTTTACAACATTCAGTATTCTCTTACTTAGTTATTATGTTTCCATGTATTTCGTTGTTTGAATTCAGTAGTTCATAGGATTTTATTGACTCTGTCAGTTTGGTTTCTAATGGAAAGTTATTATTTAATCTCTCTAGTTTCATTTATTATCATGAGTAGCTAAATTTCTTTCAGAAATAGTTTCATGTAGTTCGCTTGTGCGTAAGAAGTAGGAAAAGCTAAGTTTAAATGTATTTAAGTTTGTTTGCATATTGTTATTGAGAAATTGCTGTATGATTTGAATTTTCTTCGAAAGGAGGAATTTAGGCGAGGTTGCATGTATACATTAGGTTTTGTTAAGTTAGCACTAACAATTCAACTTACTTAGAGATAAGAAGTACTAATGTGTTAGCTTAAGTTTTAATGGGAATTGAGAGGTTCGAGAGAATTCTCTCTACATTAATTTTAACTTACTATCTTACAACATTGGTGATTTACATGATTCTTAACAATTTCAGATGATTAATTATTTCTCGTACCTGTTAGTTATAATTTGCTTATTCAAATCTTGAATATTTCACATTTCTTGATCTATTTAACTCTTGTTCGGTAACATGAACAAACAGACTTGAATTTCCCTGAGGAGACGATTTTTACTTATTAAAACTTGCTTAAAGACCTATGTAAACTTGCACACGCAGCGAAAAGGACTTCCACTAGTTTAACCCTTTGCCAGCGCGAATCTGCAGTAAAAACCTATAAACACTTTTTTCACAACACTAATCCCCCTCTAAAATTCCTAAGACTAAGCATTACCTAGTGATTACGGTTAGGTTAAACTCTTAACATTCCATTTTCCAAGGCAAACGCTAAGCACTCCCAGGTGGATTGTCAATCGACCCTTGAGGAATGAATACAAACGCCATCCTTACTACTTTACCCTCTCATTGCTAATCAATTTCGTTATGAGCATTATGAAGTTCTCCCTAAGGTTGCTTCTTCATATTAATCCTAGCCAACCATTGCCAACAGAAGATCAAGTCTGAAACAAAAAGATGCATAGTATTAATCTTACAACCTTCTCCTACAACATGCTGTTACACTACATTATATGATACGAAACTATAATATACTAAACTACGATATAATCTATGGCATAGGTGGATCGTCATCACTATTGCCAGTGAAGTTTTTTTCTACACACACTGCATGGTACTGAGTTCTTCCAGGTTTACAGATGAACAAAATTCGACGAGATCTCTCAAGAGACCTTGGTGTCTTCGTCGTCCATCAACGGTAGTATCCTTTCTGAACCAGCACACCTAATTCTTCCGATTGCATCTCCATTTATAGCATCTAAGGTTTCTTGTTGATCACGTTCAGTCTTTACGCAGATCTGGAATATTCGTTTGTCGATTCTTTCCATCCTTATTCCAATGATTTCGTAATTTGATTGACATCTAGTCTTTCCTTTTCTGTTCCGTTGACTCGGGTGTCCATTTATCGTCTGTATTTACGATGCGCATGCTGCAAATTTAAACAAGTCAGTGAGTTTAAAGCAATAACCATAGTTTCTGCGTTTATGTGCGCGTTTTACCTCTAAAAATTTCATTATTCTTAAACTCCTAATATGCACGTGTTGTACATCATAATGTGTGGTAAATGCGAATGAAGTTGATTAACTATTGTTTTCATACTGTTTGCTCGTTTACTTTTGAATAGAAGGTAGAGTTTAGGAATCTTAAATAGTGCTATTATCTAGCGTTATCAGCGGCAACCTCGTTGAAGGTTGTCCTTGACTTGCTACTGGTCAGCCTTCTACTCGCTAGAATCTTCTCTTTTCTAGCAACACAAAACACCCAACTGCTGCTGGAGACGTTAGTTTTCTTCCCTTATAATCTATCAACCTTCTTTCCCTTTTGTCAACTCTTCCTTTTTGCTGAGAAGAGTTCCTTGCTCCCTTGTTAATTGCTAATGCTTAATTCTGTTTAGCTTCCTTACTTGCGACTCCTCCGCTATTAGTTCTTCGCCAAAGCAAACTTTCTCCAATTTCGAATCGAGGTGTGATGACTCTCAAATGGAGCCTATATTTATGATATTTTAGAGTCATTATTTGGTATTATTATAGAAAAAGCTAATGCGAAAGAAGTAAAAATAATGAATAAAAGGTGAAAAAAGGCTAATGCGTTTGAGAAATATGCATTATAGTGCTAAGACGTTGAAATTATACTTTAAATGCATATTTTGGGAATGATTTATACTAATCAGCTATTTTATAGGAATTGTGATGCAGAGCAAGAGATGAATCAAGCTATGCGAAATGGCAAGGATTAATGCGAAGCAAAGAATTCGATCAAAACATGTGGTCAGTGAAGAACGACGCGTAGCTAAATCATGCGACAGTAATAGTTCGGAAAAGATGCCAAGTCACACACAAGTAAATAAGGAAAAAATTAAGTGAAGAAGCGAATGTTGACTAATTAGACAGCTATAAGATAAATTGTGGAAATCACGAAATTCATACCTTAAAACACGACGAGATTGACAACTATCAATCAGAAAGATTCTATGGCACTAATTTGGCTATCGACCCCAAACCAAGAAGATTTAAGAAGACCTTGAAAGAGACTATAAGAAGGAACCATTGAAACCATTATTGGAGAGTGAACCCGAGAGAGTTCACCATATAATTATGTTTTATTTTAAGACTCATTTGTGCACTTTAGTAATACTGTTTTTCAGCATGTCATTTTCTATGTGTTATCTATGTTTCTTCACTGCGCTATGAACTGATTTCTTAAAGGCTAAGTTAGGGAAAATGGAATATCTTACGCATGTATTAGATAGATCTAGGGAGAAAATAACTAGAGCATGTTAACTAGATTTTAACTTAATAATAGTAAGTGTCGACCAGCCATTCACACACGCTAATAGGTTGTAAATTGGAAGAGGAAATGACCTAAGACTAGTTTGCATGTTCAGTAGGTTAGTATGAAGTCGTTTTAACTTTAAATCGGAGTTTAGGAACAAATATGTAACTACTACATACGTTGCGCCGATTATCATTAGATTAAGTTGCAACGAAAGTTGGACTTAATGCTAGCAAATGCTGGAGCACACGTTTGTTAGGTGAAGTATGATAGTTTTTCCTTACCACATTTCTTTCTAATACTGCAACGCATTCCATAAGTAACCTAGTCGCGCCTTATTTCTCAAATAGACATTTACATTACATTTAATTTTTGACTTTATGCAAGCAAACCAATATCAACTAAACCCATTTGTTACCTTTCATTCTATTTTCTAAACATCACCCTTGATAATTTACAGTCCCGGTGGAGAATCGATAATTTATTTATTACTTTCTGTAGACCGCATATACTAGCGTGAGTGTAAACTAAAATCACACTAAGCAACCTAATGTTCCTCTTTTACCCAGTTCAAGTTTTGGTGTCGTTGCCGGGGACTGTATCAATTTATTCAGTATTTTTTTTTGTTTATAAAAATTAATAAAAAAAAATCATCATTTCTTTCAAACATTTTAGTGTGATCTGTGCATGAGCACAACTCTCTCAATTGATCTCGAAACTGAGCGAATTCTCCGTCGGAGAAGGAGAGAGTAGAGAAGAAGAAAGCAAGAGAGTATGGAACCCAATGTGCAACATCACCCTGGAGTGATTGATCCACCAGTTGCTGTAGGTGTAAAAGCTGTAGCAGGAGCAGGTGCAAATCTTAATCCACCCCCAGTCCACGTTGTGGATGAAAGAGACAGAGTTATGAGGACTCAAGCAGGACTGCTACATCACGCGGCCTATCTAGGTATGGTTAGACCAAACGGTGAAGGTAGATGTCCCATTCTTACTAATAATATGTATGATATGCTTAGAGTTAGCAATGATTTTTGTGGTTTACCTTCCGAAGATCCGCATCAATATTTACAAATCTTCTTAGGTATTAGTGATAATAACCAGGAAGTTGGTGTTTCTTTAGAAGACACCCGACTTTTTCTGTTCCCTTATTCATTAAAAGATAAGGCCAGATATTGGGTAAACATGTTACTGCGTGAGTACACTTGGGAACAAGTTGCCAAAAGTTTTTTGGCAAAATATTACCCTACTTCATGAAGTATGAACTCTAGACATGAGAATTTAGGTAAGAGGATGATGAAACCATTAGAGGAGCATGGGAACGGTACAAAGAGCTTATAGCAAAATGTTCGTACCATGGTTTGTGATCGGTTAAAACTGCCTAATTAATTAAGTAATAATCTGGTCGTTTTACACAGTTAGCACGCAATGCTACAAGCATTCAATAGATTATAAGCAAGCATACACAGTCAATCGTAGTCAAGTGATAAGTTAAAGTCATTCTCCACAAGGACTGGTTTAATCTCTAAGCAAGTGTTAATTGAAAAGTTAAGTAAGGAAAAGTAAAGGAAATATTGGTAGTCGGCTATTTACACTAAGTACTAAAATTGATAAATGTGCAAATGCGACAGAAATGCTCTAGACATTAGAGATATTAACCATAACACATGCAATGCTATTAACTTCAGATATCCAAAAAAAAAATTAACAGGATGCTACGAATGTTCACTGCGAAAGTACTAAAATAAGAATGCAGGAAACACGAGGAAATAATCCAAATGAGATAATAGGTTCGGGTTAAGGGGTCTTTTGAATGTGATTAACATGCATCAAGGGTAAGTTTATGGTGAGAAGCAGACTCCATACAACACGTGATCAAATGCTCTTTTCTAAGATGCATTCATCCTCTTCGAACTTGAGCTTTCGCATATATTCGAAGCTATAAACAATGAAATGTGCACTAGCGAGGCAACTATTCCTAGCCTCCCTCTTTAACATGTAAGAGTTCTTAACATGAAACTAATGGCATGAATTAGTTCTCTAATCCCCATCTCTTCCGAGATGAAGTGAAAAGAAAACATGAATGGATGATCAGTCGAAACATGTTATTAATTAAAATGCCTACTATGACTTAGTTCAACATCCCCCTCTTACCCAAGATACATGCATCACACACTCTTCCTTCAACCTTCACCTATATGCACTTAGCTTATGATCATATTGAAAAGAACCAAAACAGAATATGTGAATGCTGAAAACATTGCGCAATAGGAACTTTTAGTAGCAATAATAACAGACAGCAAACAGAAGGTAATGAAAGCAGTGAAAGCTTAATCGTAAATACAAACAAACAGAAGTAGAGATCACAAAACAACCAGCAAAATAACAACGAAAACTTCGAAAATGCTATAACAAGCTAAGATGAGCTATGAACAAGCTCCCTTAGCTATTCAACAATCGTCCAAGAAAAATCCACTATAGAACATGTAAACTACAAAAACTACAAAATAAGGAAAAGAGAATGTTCTAAAGAAGAAATGCTGAAAAAAGGAATAAAATGCTACAAACACTGATTTCCTTTGACAATTCCAACAGCTCTAAAATCAATGAATTTTCAGACCCCTTTCTTTTTCCCAAAAATGACTTTATATACTCCCAACTTCTATCAGATCAACGATTGAGATTCTAAGACAAAATGGCTTGATCACTACTCATAAGTCGACCAGATCTGACATGTGCCAAGGAGGTAACGCATCCGCTGCTTCTGCTTTTCTGACATCTGTGTAGAGATTCAGCTTTTTGCAGGAAAACTGTTTCTTTCCTCAGATCAAATGCTGCATGCATCGGCGCGCTTCCAAATAGTTCTTCTTTTTTTCAATTCGACTCCTCTGATTAAGGCATGAGTCTAAAGCTCTCAGCATTTATAAATCCTGAAATGATAAAAGTACTTAGCGAGAACAAAGATTCTTGAAATGCTATAGAGAATGCTTCAAACATTGACTTTTCAGCCTAAAACTTTATCCTAACTTTCTAATCCTTGCCTCTTATCTAACATGAAATGTATTTTAAGACTAATTCCCTGTTCAAATGTGGTTCTATGCATTAAAGTGTGATAATAATGCATGATTTCTTCAATAAAAACACCCTAAAGGAGAACTAAATAACTCTCTAATTAAAAGTTATCAGTTTGCCATATACCCTCCAAATGAACAATTTTTACAATTGTTTATCTGATCAGGACAAGGCGATCCCTAATGCAACTGTGGGAGGAAGTCTTATGGAGAAAACCTATAATGAAGCTCACAAGATTATTAAAACAACAGCCAAGAATACTGAACCCAAATTAAGTCAAGGAAGAACTCAAGGGCAAACACCCGGTAAATTAGAGCTTAGTGCCATGGCAACGATGCAAGCGCAACTTTCTATGCTCACCAATTCCATGAAAATATCCAAATGATTACGCCTCAGAAGGTTCAGAATGCATCGACCATTAATCATACAACTCCCGACTTCTGTGAACTCTATGGAGGTGATCATGCATATGAATGTTGTTGCGAAAAATCTAGCATCAGCGATGTACATCGGAAATCAAAACTTGCAAACTCAAAATAATCCTTTCTTGCATACGATAGCGCTAGTTGGAAAAACCACCCAAATTTCTCTTGGGGAGGACAAAATAGCAATGCTAACCTAGATGGGCAGTAAAGATTAAATCAACCATCAAGATTTGGGAATAACCAACATCAAGGTTATGCTCAAACATATGATGCAATGCTGAAGGATTACATGGCCAAAAATGATGCGGCGATATTGGAATAATAGACCTTGCTGAGTGCTCGACAAATAACACTGCAAACATTGGAATTACAAATAGGTCAGATCACATCAAATCTAAAGATTAGACAGTAAGGAAAACTCCCGTTAGACATTGAAAGTTCTAGGCGAAATGGCAAATAACAAGTCAATTCGATTGAGTTAAGAAGTGGGAAACCCTGATAGAAAGCGAGAAGGTGAAGAAGTATCAAGAAACTTTAGCTTACAAGGATGCTAAAGGAGAAAGGCAACTAGATGACATTGAAGATGCAAGAGATAGAGCCGAAGAACCTAAGATGAGACGTGAGGCGAAGGTTGTGGACAAACTACTTCTAATTTATCAACCACCACCACCGCTATACCCTCAGAGGATAAAGAGAAAGAAGAGTGAAACACAGTTCTAAAAGTTCACAGATATATTGAAGCAAATCCATATTAACATCCTATTAGTAGATGCGTTGCGACAGATGCCAAACTACATGAAATTCCTAAAGGATGCTCTCAGTGAAAAGAGCAAGTTCAAAGAATTCAAATTAGTCGGGCTGAATAAGGAATGCAGTGTGATTGTTCAAAATAAAATTCCAATGAAGGAAGTTGATCTTGGGCAATTCACCATTCTTGTTAAAATTGGCGACAACCATATATGGCGCGCACTCTGTGATTTAAGAGCTAGCATCAACCTTTCCTCTTTTAATTTACGAAAAATTTAGGATACGAGAAGCCAGACCTATGACTATCACGATTCAACTTGCTGATAGAAGAATTACTTGATGTATAAGAAAAATCGAGGATATCTTAGTCCAAGTGGATAAGTTCATCTTTCCAGCAGACTTCATCATTCTAGATTATGAAACAGACAAGGAAGTGCCAATAATCTTAGGAAGACCTTTTCTAAAAACTGGGCGAACTTTGGTTGATATGTATGAAGGAATAATCACGCTGCGGATGAACGATCAGCAGATTCAATTCAATATTTTCGATTCAATGAAGCAGGCAGACGTGGAGGAAAATATCAATGTTAGCAAAATAGAAGTGCTGATTGATGAAGCAATCGAGAATGTGTAGAAAATGGAAATACTGAATATCAGCAATGAAGATGAAGAAGAGGACGTTCCAGACTTCGTGATCAAGGATCTTGCTATAAAAGAAATTTGTCATCATGAAACGCTTGATGTCACAAGAAGGACTAGTCCTTCACAATGCCCTTCAATTGAAGAACTACCAATCCTCTTGCTGAAACCTCTTCCTGAGCATCTAAAGTAGTATATTTAGGTGAAAAGGAAACCCCTCCAATTTTCATCTCTTTAGAGTTAACCAAGTCATGAGCAACTACTTCTAGAATTACTCAAACAACATACTAAGGCAATTGGCTAGACGTTAGCAGACATAGAAGGCATTAGACCTGCGTTTTGCATGCACAAAATAATCTTTAAGGAAGATGCAGAAAAATCAGTTGGACATAAAAAACGTCTAAACCCCACCATAAAGGAGGTGGTAAAGAAGGAAATCATCAAATGGCTAGAGGAGGGCGTAATATATCCTATATCACCATCTAAACCCTAAGCCCTAAATTCACATTAGAAACTGACTTTTTGGGTACTTGGGCCTTCATATGATTTATCATTATGTTACAAAGCATGTTTTGACATATCACTTTCTTTAGCTAACTTTCCTTTTGCTCATTAAAGATGTCATATAGCCTAATAACTTTTTCAGTATCGGCAGCACGGCTAGGAGCATGTATGACATCATTTCCTTTCCCATTCTTGTCCTTACCACTATTGTCCTTTAGAGAAGAACCCGATGTTGGAATCAAACTTCTCTTAGCACCATGTTGAATATTTTCATCAATGTTACTCAAAGGTTCGGTAACACTATTACCATCGGTTTCTTGATGCAAATGAAAGCAATAAGTCGTTGAATTGAGCATAGGCACTCAACGCAAGTGAACAGACGTGGTGGTTGCATATGATGGTCTAAACAAAGGTTGACTAACTGGTTGAGCAAAAAAGTCTCCAAATCAATTAAGTTGATCTTCCACAACTAGTGTTCTCTATGCCAACTTTGAAATCTCACCATTGTTCTTCATGTTGATATCAGCCTCTATGTTTGCAAAACTTCAGTGCTTAGATTCATCATGAATGATTACACTAGAAGCTTCACCTTGATTTCTGGATAACCAATCCATCTCTGTGAACGTAAGTGAACCCATATGAGATGATAAGTTTTCCAACCCATTGGCCATTAGATCATGGGCCCTTACAAGTGGAAATAAAATGATATATGCATTGCAAGACTTGGTGCAAAACCATTAAACTATACAACATTAGAGCCTAATTTGTAAAGGCAATTTCACAAGAGCTCGTGGAAAACTATTGAAGTGAGGAAGGATAGGATATTTAAACAGAAAAATATAAGCGAGACACCGGTCATACCCCGAGAAGTCTTGTTGCTTTTAATAGAAACCAAACCATTTTTTGGCCATCAACATGTTGAGATCCTGAATTTAAAGCAGATGACCCATTACTAGATTAACAACTATCACCGTCTACAAGCTCATCTCTGTAGGCATCAAGTTTGAAACTTCGATCAAAGCTTTTGGTAGTCAGGCCTATAATAGAAGGTAGTGTTATTGATTTATCTAGAGTTTCTCCAATAATAGTCATTATACTCTTTGTCAATTCAACCAAATCCTTCATAACATAATCTTGACTTAATGAAACTTCATTATCTGTCAGCCTGGCCTATGAAAGAGGATTCCTTGACACCTTTCTTTGGGGAACTAACAAGCGCTTGGGTCTTATACTATTTGATTGTGTCATGCCTGAAATTTATTAAGATTGTCATAAAAGTTATGTGGATTGAAGAACAACCATAAAACTAAAATCATTGCCTGAAAATCTCATACAATGTTTCTTCAAGCTACATGAGATTATATTTCTTCCAGAATATTCAATACCTATTCTCGATTCTAAAGGAAACAAGATGTTCCTAGCATTTGAATAATGAAATAACAATCCAGGGAAACTCCAGACACCGAAACTAGAACAACTTCTTTATCCAGGATCTAAGAGAATCCATATAGTTTCCTAAAAACTAATTATCCTCATCATATTTTCAACTCTACAATTCAAAATTCGTGAAAATTGAAGCCAAAATTCGAATACAAAAAGTTAAAAACTCGAGCTTCCTGTTGATATTTTTCTAAAGCAACAGATTAAATTAACCAAACTTTATATAAATTTAATATTATGCTAAAGCTTACACACATTCATGCATCAAATATTTAATTTTTCAATTATTAATGCTCGGCATGATTTAGAATTTCTCGTCATAAAAGCTTCAATTCAAGTACGGTTTTTATGGTATAACAATTCAAATAACTCTATTATTGAGATTTATCACTTCCTACAGTAGATAAATGAACAACTAATTTTCCCTCTAACTGAAGCCAAGATACAATACAGTACAAAAACAGTTTTCTCCTTCTAATAGCTGCAAATTAAGAGCGCATAAACAAAAACCTTAATTAGCACAAATTGTAACAAATTGAGTTAGTATTAAACACAGCAATGGTTACCAAGTGGTCGATGGTGCTTAAAGGCGGCTTGAACATGTCGAATGAAGTCGGGCGGCGAGGAGAAGGAAAATGAGGATGAAAAGGACGACGTAGTTTTTGGGTTGATCTGACTGGTCAGTTTCTTCGCAAATACGGACGGGGCTGGAAGGATAGCCTCCCTGCCCATGATCGGATCCGAAAGGCATTTCGAGGTGGGGGAAAGAGGAGAAAAATTTTCGATTACAGATAATCTGGTTTGGAACAATCATGATTCAGAGCTTGGTGAGAGTTGCAGATGCGAGATCAGAGGAAGAAGTGTCCATTGTTGCCCAAGACTGAAGCGAGAAAGAGTGAATTTTGAAAGAATGGACCGTTTCCTGTCCGAGTGTATTTGAAAATTACAACTATATTTACTAGCACGTTTTCACACCAATCCAGAGCCAAATCTGACTTGAGCGTCAAAGTGTCGTGTTAAAAAACCAACTCACCTCACTTAGGGGTGAACATGAGTTGGGTTGGGTTGAAGAGGTTTTCAACCCAACCCAAATTTTTGGGTTGGTCATTTTTCCAACCCAACCCAACCCTATATTTTCGGGTTGG
>JBBMKA010000030.1:1736316-1763855 GCA_037833695.1 Sechiopsis laciniata
TATATATCAAGTAAATAGTTTATTATTATTATTATTATTTTTTTTTTTTGAAATAAATATTTTATTTGTTAACTGTTTTATACTTTAATTCTTAAAACTTATTCTCAGAAGTACTTTTTGTGTGTTATTAATTACTTTTAAAATATAAAATATAAAAAAAAACTAATTAATAAAAAAGAAGAAGAATAATTAGACCTAACATAACTCAATTGATCAAACATAGAATGAAGTAGACGTTAATTATAGTATGGTTTTAGGTAAATATAATTAGGCAATAAGATAAGAAAGTAAGAAGGTTCAAATCAAATTGAGTCATCAATCGTTTCAAGGAAAAGAATGACAAAGTACCAAATTTGCCAAACTATTCCAAATTAGAATGGAGTTATTCTCATATCTTTTTAGAATCTCATCTCCCACAAATTCTTTTCCATTTTCCCTTTTTCCTTTTTCCTTTTTCCAAGAATATATTTTTCTCCAACAATCTCTTTTAATTATTTGCTTTTTTAATTAATCATTAATTTCCACAGCCTAACACATGGCCAAACCCCATGTGGAGCTACTATAAATGCCTCATTTTGTGTTGAAATTATCATTGCATATTTGTTTGTTTGTAGAAAATTTTGAATATGGCTTCATTGGTGAATAATGGTGGTGCTAAGAGGTCTAAGTTGATTGCTGATGAAATCCCAGAAGCTCTTAAGCAAAGCCATAATTATATGAAAAAATGCTTTGGGAAGTTTGTGGAAAAAGGGAATAGGAGCTTGAAAGTGAAGCCATTGATGGAGGAAATGGAGCTTATCATTGATGATAAGATGGAGAGAAAGAAGATTATGGAGGGTGTTCTTGGCCATATGTTAACGTCGACTCAGGTTCTAATTTCATTCTCTCTTTCGAAATTAAATTGAGATGTCCATTTTTTTCACAAAAGCAAGTCCCTAACAAATTAGAAATCCTTGTTTGAGTAGTGAATGTGTGTAAAAGTATTTTCACAAACTAGAATAAAAAGTGTATTTCCCATTTTCTTTCCTAGTTTTATTTATTTACTTATATTACTTTTAATATATATTTATATATTTTAAGTTTTATCCTATAATTATTTTTATTAAAATCTTAATTTTATAATTCAATAGAATTTTGAGGATGAACCATTTAAATGAATATATAAAAATTTATGGATACTTTCCTTATGTCTTTTTCTAACGTTTTCCCTCCACATAATAATAATAATATATATATTCTCCAGTAGCTTCCCATGTAATTTTTATGTTATATTAGGATTTTCTTATTCAAGACCTATGAACTCAAAAAATAAAATACTAAATGTTTTTTTTTTTTCCAAGCTCAATAGGGAAATACATTTTTTTTTTTTTTTTAAATAGATGTATAATATCTGAAGTAAATAGTTTTAACATCATGTACAATATGAAATGTATAGGTGGCAATTGTGAGCCCTCCTTATGTTGCTTTTGCCATACGACCAGAACCAGGATGTTGGGAATATGTTCAAATCAGTGCTTTCGATCTTTCGGTCAAATCTATCACTTCAACTGATTTTCTCAAGTTACACGAAATCATTTACGACAAGGAATGGTGGTTTTTTTTTTTTTTTTTTTTTTTTTTCAATTTTGAATTTTCTAAATAGATTCTAAAAATGGATCATATTGTAGGGCAAGTGATGAAAATGCATTGGAGGTGGATTTTGGTGCAATTGAATTCACAACTCCTCACTTAACCATTCCATCTTCAATTGGAGAAGGCCTTGGCTACACTACAAAGTTTCTCACCTCAAACCTAAGTGGAAAGTTGGAGAAAGCACAACCACTTGTGGATTACTTGTTATCCCTTCATTATCAAGGAGTGGTAATTAAAAAAGAAAAACAAAACAAAACAAAAGATCAATATATTCGCGAGAGATTCGAATCTTTGACTTTTTCGGTTGAAGATGTATTTTAAAATTAATTGAGTTATAGTTAAGTTATTTTTTTGAACCAATGACCTATTAATTATGGACACACTTATATCGGTTGAATTATTGGCTTAGTTGGTCTAGGTTAACTATTTAATAGTTTTATTTTATAACTATTTTATTATTAATATTCTTTTCTTTTTCTAACTCTAAAATTAATTTGTGACAGAAACTTATGTTAAACGAGACTCTAAATTCAGCTTCCAAGCTTCAAATGACACTTATTCTTGCTGATATTTTCCTCTCTTCACTTCCTCCTGACACTCCCTATGAGAACTTCCATCTCAAGTAAGTAACAACCTTAACGACTTTTGGTTAAGGATATATACTCGAAGATTAAATATATCTTAGCATTATTAGCTTAGTTTATCTGAGTATATAATAATAATTTAACATGATATTAGAATAAGAAGTTCAATGGAAAGAGTTGGTGGCATGTTAGTTTAATTGCTTAGTGATAATCCAAGGCCCCTTCCCCAAATTTGTACTAAAAAAAAGAATAAGGAGTTTAAATTTTAAATTATATTGTAGTCTTTTTCTTTCCTAATCATGACTCACATACTTGTGTGTATATATATACATAGTGTTTTTACAAACGTAATAAAAATTAAACACAGTATCAGAGTAGAAAGTTCTACACTGAAACTCTCGTAAGGTCATTTTCACCTCGATTAATATTAAAGGGGTGTTAGGAACATAATCATGGAATAATACTTTCAACCATTTTGCTTGCTCTCTGATAACTTATAATTTTGAAAAATCTGTATGGAATATCAGATTGAAGAAGTGGGGTTTTGAAAGAGGATGGGGAGACTGTGCTGGAAGAGTAAAGGAAAACATGAGGTGTTTGTCTGATATATTTCAAGCCTATGATCCAATCCAAATGGAAAAATTCTTCAGCAGGCTTCCAACCATTTTCAATGTTGTCATTTTGTCTCCTCATGGCTACTTTGGACAAGCTGATGTTCTTGGTTTGCCCGATACCGGAGGCCAGGTACGCGTTTTCATCGATCGGGATGAAATCAAACGAAAACAGTATTGATATTTCTTTGATTTTGTTTAGATGAGACTATTCATATGTATGAGACATGTTATAAACTAGCAAAAATGATTTTAATTATTTGTTGTATACATATTCATATTTCATTCTTTGCTTATACCAACAGTTTTAGTGACTTTTTGTTTTTTGTTGTTATTTAGGTTGTGTACATTCTTGATCAAGTTAAAGCTATGGAAGAAGAAATTCTTCTCAGAATTAAGCAACAAGGCCTAAATTTCAAGCCTCAAATTATTATTGTAAGTATTGAATACAAAAAAGAACAAAAAAAAAGTACTTACTAATTATAGATTATTAAACTTTGAATCTGAGCCATATCTACTTTGATAGTATGTTGAATCATCGTTAAATTTTCAATAAAATTTAAACTTTTTAACAAAATGTGCAGATAACAAGGCTTATCCCAGAAGCCAAGGGGACCAAGTGCAACCAAGAAATAGAACCTGTCCTTGGGACTAATTACTCTAAGATTGTTAGGGTGCCCTTTAGGACCGAAAATGACATCCTTCGTCGTTGGGTTTCTCGTTTCGACATTTATCCTTTCCTCGAGAGATTTGCACAGGTAGGTTCTGAACATAATCCGGATCTAGATTACACCGTTATGTATATCATGAGATTGTCATTATCCCATTTCTAAAAAATAAACTTGTTTGCTAACTATTTCTTCGTTTCAAACATATGAATGAGATTTAAATAAGAAATAGATGATAGTAACTAAAAACGAAATCTTTATGAAACTGGTCGCATTTCAAGATCTTGTTCTAACATCTTTTTCTCATTTTTATTTTAGGATGCCACTGCCAAGATATTAGATCTCATGGAAGCAAAGCCAGATCTGATCATTGGAAACTATACAGATGGGAATCTTGTGGCATCTCTCATGGCCAGCAAACTAGGAGTAACCCAAGTATATAGTTCTTCATACTCTCTTAAATATGCCTTAACAAATTAATTTTGTTTGAAACACAAAATTTACTAACTTTATGTGCAAATTAAAATAAGGGAACTATTGCACATGCCTTGGAGAAGACTAAGTATGAAGATTCAGATCTTAAATGGAAGGAATTGGACTCTAAGTATCACTTCTCTTGCCAATTTACTGCTGATATTCTTGCTATGAATGCCACTGATTTTGTCATTGCAAGCACATTCCAGGAAATTGCAGGAAGGTTAGAGAACATTAACCATAAAACTTCGGAAGTTTTGTTTCGGCATTCTACCTGTTCGTAGTTTAGTCGTTGAAGTATCGCCTCTCGAAAGAAACTCTGCTGTGTTTTTCTCATTGAAAAAGTTTGTGGTTTCAGTAAGGAGAAGCCGGGCCAATACGAAAGTCATGAGGCGTTTACGCTTCCGGGGCTGTGCCGATTCGTTTCGGGAATCAATGTGTTTGATCCTAAGTTCAACATTGCATCACCGGGTGCTGATCAGTCTGTCTATTTTCCTTACACGGCAAAAGAACGATTCGCATCGTTTCGACCTGCCATCGAGGAACTTCTTTTCAGTAAAGTTGAGAATGATGAGCATATGTGAGTCTTTCATAGAAATGCTTACCATGTTTTGTATTTTTTTTCCATATGAATTATTTGTGTATGTGAGGTTTGGAAATCACTGTTCTGTTTTTTCATGAAACAGAGGATATCTAGAAGATAGGAAAAAGCCGATCATCTTTTCGATGGCACGGCTCGATGTCGTCAAGAACATCAACGGGTTGGTCGAGTGGTTCGGAAAGAATGAGAAGCTGAGAAGTTTGGTGAATCTTGTTGTGGTTGGGGGATTCTTTGATCCTTCCAAATCAAAGGACAGGGAAGAAATGGCTGTGATAAAAAAGATGCATGAATTGATTGAAAAATACCAACTCAAAGGCCAGATCAGGTGGATAGCAGCACAAACCGATCGACGTCGCAACGGAGAACTCTACCGCTGCATCGCCGACACAAAAGGAGCCTTTGTGCAGCCTGCTCTATATGAAGCATTTGGTCTCACAGTCATTGAGGCAATGAATTGTGGTTTACCAACCTTTGCTACCAATCAAGGAGGCCCAGCTGAGATCATAGTTGATGGAATCTCAGGCTTCCATATCGATCCAAACAACGGCGACGAATCGAGCAAGAAGATCGCTAACTTCTTCGAGAAGTGCAAGACCGACCAGGCCTACTGGGACAAGATTTCGCACGGCGGTCTGCAACGTATCGAGGAATGGTAGTCATAACAACCAAAAATCCTTTCCAATTTGTATTACATTCTTGAATTTGATATAAACCTCTAATGATATTGTCTTTGGCAGCTACACTTGGAAAATCTATGCAAAGAAATTGCTTAACATGGGAAATACTTACACTTTTTGGAGGCAATTGAACAAGGATCAAAAGCAAGCTAAGCAAAGATACATCCAAATGTTTTACAATCTGCTTTTCAAGAATTTGGTATTACATTATAACTCCAAAGATATATAACCCCTTTTCATCATTCTCTAAGTTACAACAAGTTCTTTCATTGGCTTCTTAGGTGAAGACCGTGCCGATTGCAGTCGACGAAAATCCACAGCTTTCACAAAAGTATGCAACACAAGCAAACATTACTTCTATACATACAACTTCAAATGGATGAAGAAAAGAACTAATCTGTAATATTTGTTTTCATTCCGCAGCTCCAACTGCACGCAATCTCGGATTCAAAAGTAAGAATATCGGTTTCCGATTGGATCGTCGTCTTTACATATGAATGTCATGAAATAAGCTCAAAAGATTTTAATGATATTAGCTTAAGGTTATTTGGAGCATAAAAAGGTTCAAGCAAGAAAACTTTTTATTTTTTTAAAGAGTGTTGCTTTTTCTGTATAATGTGTATTGTTCTCAAGCAAGTCATATGTATTATGATTGGAGTATTTATCCCTTTTCCCTTGTGAAGAAGATAATAATTTCAAAGGTATTGAAATTAAATGAAGCTTTTACTATGTTTCTTATGAATTTCAACAATGAAAAGCAGTTTGTAGTTTTTCCATTTTAATGAAGAAAGAATCCCACTTTTCCCTATCATTGCCCAAAGGATAGAACTTATTCCTTACAGCTAGAAAAGAGATTGACATGTTTTCACCATTGTTGATTAAAGAGTTGAAAAAGTTGTCTTTGCAATGTAATGTGTCTCATATTTGTAAAGAAGATATATACATCATAATAATGAGTTTGAAAATTTGTCAAAAAAAAGTAAATAATGTCTTTGAAAGATATACGATAGCTGGAATCTATTTTATAACAATTAGCCTGTGACTAAACTATACATGACAATAAACAATAACATATACTCTCAAAATATCTAGAAAAATAAAAATAAATAATTCAACGGTTAAACTACTATTTTGGTCTTCGACTGTTGGGTTTGTTCTATTTTGAATCCTTCAACTTTTAAATGTCTAATTTTTGTCCATTAACTTTATTGTTTATCCAATTTTAATCTCTCGACTTTAAAATGTCCAAATTTGATTCATAAAGTATCATGAAAGTTTAAAAATAGTCTTTTTAGTTAAATAATTTTTTTCTCACTACTAAATTATTTTATCTCTTTTCCATCTTTCATCATTCTTTTTCTAGATATGTTATCTCTCTTCAATTTCCCTCTTTTTTTTCTTTTTTTTTTCTTCTTTCCTTCTCTTTCTTTTTCTTCTTGGTTTTATAGTAGACTATGAACATTGAAGACAAAAAAATGATAAATCAAAGTTGGAAAATGATTATTTAGGAAAATGGCAGTTTCTCATCACTACAACAATTTTGACATTTTATGACAGTTTATTCAGCCTAAAAACAAGATAAAAATTAAAAACTGTCATAAAATCTTAAAGCACGCATCTTTGTGTGGAAATGAAGATGATTTTTAAGTTATAAACAATTTATGACAATTATTGACATTTTAATAATTGTCATAAAAATTGTATAATAAAATTATGACATTTTAATAATTGTCATAACAAATTTTTTGTATTCAAATGGTAGTATTTTAAATTTTCACAAGATTATGACAATTTAAAAATTGTCATAAAAGATAAATATGTGCAAGTTTCAAAATTGAAAAAAAAAATAATTTACCACTCTTTTTAAATTGAGGATATTAAAACCATGACATTGTATTAATTGTCATGAACCCTCAGCTTTTTTAAAATTGGGGATATTAAAATCATGACATTTTAGAAACTGTCATAAAACATTCTAATTAAAAAAAAACATTTACAACAAAAAGGAAATTACTTAAATAAAAAATCATGAGCCCTAAATTGCAATTATCTTTCACTTTCTCTGGTGAGTCGCACATCCCTTCAATTTCTCCTTCTCTAAACCACCACAACACACCCCCGTCGATTTCTCCATCTCCGACCAGCCGCTACATCTTTTTCGCCCTCTGCAAAGCGAGGCAACAAGAATCCTCGTTTTTGGGGGATCTGCTGGGACCTTATACCTCAAGCATTTCCTTCCTCTGTTCCCCTCTACTTCGTCACTCCGTCACTTTTGAGGTAAAAAAATTACAGGTTCATTCTCTTCACTTTGCTTTGGATCTTTGATTTATGGTTTTTTTTTTTTTTTTTTTTTTAGTTTGAATGATTTTGTAATTTGTTCACGATCTTCATCTTTTTGCTTGTTCATCATTTTCTCTTAGAGCTTAGGAGATTTTTTTAAGGCCAAACAACCATTCATGGAACGTTCCAATCAATTATACATTGTAAAGTTTATAAAAAATAAAAATAAATAAAAAAATCAATTATACATATGAGTACTAAATGTTGTGGCCTATGTTTGACAAAGGGCCTTGTAGTTTATTCCAGAAGCCTTGTAGTTTATCAATTTTTGCCCCTCTTTTCAAAAGTTTAATCACTAGTTCCCTTCCCACAATGGCCACGATTTATTCCAAAACTTCATTCACGCCACTTCCCTATGTTTTCAATATGGATATAATCCTCAAATATCTATTGTCTTTGATGAGTTATACAATTCTTTGACTCCATTTCTTTATTGAATAATACTGGCTAAAGACAAACTAAGACTTATTTTTGTTGGTATCTCAATAGATCTTATTGTTGATGAGAGATTGTTTGCTATTGGGAAACCCTGTAAGTTTTTCTGTTCATTGCCTAAATAGATGTGGGTGTACGCACGTATGTTCACAGAATCACGATGTCATGTCAATTCATCTTTTATACTGTAGTTCATGTTATTGATTTCTTAAAACAAAATGAATATAGCCTAGGATGAAGCATTTTCTCGAAACATAATTCATCTAAGAAATTAGTTTCATAACAAAAGACTTTTTTCCATCTAAGTCATTGGCTTTACATCAACAAAAAGAAAAATATTGTTGCAGTTTGACTGATATTAAAGGTCATTTGGGTCCAATTGGTTCTTTTTTAAGCTATATGATTATTTTTTTATTAAATAATAGATAGTGCAATGACAGCTAAGGATGTATCCTCTCGAGACTATCACTAGATGTGAAGTAAGTTGGATAGAGTATTGTTTTTGGCTTCCTTGTTAGTTCTCGCTTGTCTGCCATTAACTTACCATATGGTTTCTTATTTATATTTGTTTTTCATTTTTTTTCATATTGGTCAATAGGGAATTGATTTTTCCATACCCCCTTCTGATGCATAAACTTAGTTGTTTATAATTTATTATGGCCTGATTGATAAGTGTTCTAGTTTATCTTTTATTTTCTTTAGTTCTGTAGCTATAAAAAGTTGTTATGTAACTATATAATATGGTTTGTGATGTTCTCTTCTTATTGGTTATTGAAGTTGGTTTTTGTTGATGTTTCTTTCAATTATCTCTTGTATGTAATTATCAACGAATATAAGTCGATTATCTAGCTCTAGAGTCCTTCAGTGTGCAGAACAAAGTTGGATTTTCTCTTTATTTCAAATTATGTTTTGGAATTTTTTTATTTGTTATATCTCAAATAGTTCACTATGTTTGATCTGTATATGTACTATATGCACTCACGTTGATATGAATCGTGTTGTGTAGGCTTGTATCATGCTATTTTTTGTAAGCTTGTAGATAGATTCCATGATCATGGTCAATCACATTCGATCTTTGAGAGTTAGTTTATGTGACAATCTTTAAGAAATTGCATTGCCTCTCAATCAGGTAAGGTCTATTTTAGTTCAATTGATTTAGCGGACTCAGTTTAATTAGACTCTTATTTTTCCGTTCTTTCCATTTAACCTATTTCAACTTATGCCTCAACTTGTTCAATACTTATGAAATCAATGAGAGAGATCGTCAAAGTCCTACGTATCTCACTTGGTTTTATGAGATGGTTAAAATAACCATCTCTTTGATATCCCATTTTTTCATAGACGATTCCCAATAAGAAATAAAAAGAAATAAAGTTTAAGGTTAAAATTAAAATTTAGTTCATGAATTTGAAGTTGATTTTTATTGTCATTATCACTTGGTTTTTATTCTTGCATGTAGTCTGTCTCCTCCACCGTTCTCGCTCGCCCCACCACTCACTCCATTCAAGCTTATCTTAGAAACTTCAAATCGTTAATATTTTTGGAGTATATTGGTGGGCAAGGATTCATCTTCTTTAGGTTATTTCTTATTAGTTCTGTAAAGAGAATAAAATACCATATTGGTTACATTCATTGCAAGATTATATCCCAATTCCGTACATAGCATACAAAGTTGTATTTAAATACTCAACAAAGAAAACATGTGTTCTTTTAAGGTTTCCAGTTTTATAATTCTCTGCCATTGATGAGTTTTTTTTTTTTAATGTGGCTTTATAGATAAACCTTTTTATAGGATCAGACTTCTTAATTATGCAAATAAAATAGAAAATTCGTTGCATTTGTTAGGGCTTATATTTTTATTCTTATCTTTCAATTGAATAAGTTTGTTGGTAAATTGTAATGTCTAAATTTATGCTTTCTTTATGTTTTTAACTTGATGTTTTGTGTTACTGATTAGATAAATATTTGGAGATATATATATATATTTCTCTTCATTCTATCGCATTATTTAAAATTGACAATGTATATGGCTTTGACAGGCAAGGCGAGGAAAGAAACATTTGAAGATGCTCAATGCTCTTAAGCACAATAGGCCTATTTCTTTTCCGGACATACCAGGAATGTTTCAACTAAAATTTTGAGGAATTAAATAAATATGGGCATAACCTAGTGTCTTTTTCGTTTTCAGATAATTGTGGTAAGACATAAAGCTATTGTGGACCCATTTATAAGCCCTTTTATGGTGAGCTAGTCATTTTTATATTTTCATTTTTTTTAGTGTGAATGACTTTTGCAATATTATTGGAACTTGCGTTTTGAGGAACATTGTGGTACATTTGAGTTTTGAACTTTAATTTTCACTATGTATATGTTTGTATATTTTTAGTTCAATTTGTTGTTGGTTGTATTAGGATAGTTTACATGAAACATAATCGTCTCCCTTGTTATTTATATGTTGGTCCTTGTGCTAATTTTCATGATTTTAGGAGTTTGATTAATTGACTCATTTTTATACACTAATGACATTTGATTATGTATACTCATTTTGATATTTATTTTTTCAGAGGCAACACTAATGACATTTCATCCTACGGTTCTCATATCTAGGGTTTAGAAGAATCACATGAATAAGAAGGAAGTAAAGAAGAAGAGGAGCAAAGAGTATCGACATCTCACCAAGCTTTCGTTTCTATACAGGTACAAATTATTAACTTCATCCTTTTTAGCCAATTCTTTTAGGGTTTATGATTTTCTTTGGCTTTGATCATATGGAGCTCAAACTACTATTGAGAAAAAAAAAATTTGCACCTATTTATGTTTCATCTACTTGTAAGGGATTAAGGGACTTCATGAGAGTTTAGTTTTTGGAAAAATGAGTTATTGTTATAGGAATACTTTTATTCTCCATTGCAACTTCTAATTCAAAGATTTAATAATGATGATGTTGTTTTGGTGCGTTTATGATTCAAATCTCGACTAAGTTGTTTTGATTAGAAACTATAACTGAGTATTGTCAATATGATTGGAAAACATAGTGGATGAACAACTATCATTTCTAATTCAAAGTTTTACTATTATATTTTGTAGGTACTTTGTGAGATGATCGTTTGCGTCTACTTATCTATAAGTTGTCAAAGTATTCTCGTTTTTTTTTCTTAGCTTAATTGTAATTTACAAATTTTATATATTGGTTACTTTGTATAAGACTTTATTTGAATTGTGATCAATGAAGTAAGTTTGACATCTATGTGAGTTGTGATATTATCTTAGAAATACATAATTATTTATAAGTTTAAATATTGTCATTTTTGAATTGCAAGCTTAAATGTAATTAATATGAAATAAATATATGAATAAATAAATAGAATGTATTCAATTTTATAATTTAAAAAAATGTCATGTTATCATTTTTATGACAATTTTAAACTATCAAGAAATAGAAACGAAGACTATAACAACTGTCATAAAATATGAATTCATGACAGTTTACAATTTAATTTTATTTGAAAAAATAACCTTGCTTTATGACATTGTAAAATTGTCATGGTAGTAAAAGTTAAAAATGCAAAAATACCATAATTTATGACAATTATAAAATGTCATAAATAGAGATCATAAACCCTATTTTTTATTGATTCATGACAATTTTTAGTTGTCATAAAAAAATATTTATGACAATCTTATAATTGTCATAAATTATATTTTATGACATTGTTATTACATGTCATAAAAGACTTACCATGATAGGGGATACTATGACACCAAGATTTTTGGACATAATTGTCATAATAAGTCACATAAAAAGTCAAAATTATAATAACAAGATTTTTGGACATTGTTATTACATGCATGTTAAACAATTTGATGAGATGGATTGAAAAGAGAATGAAAGAAGAAAAAGGAGAGAAATGGATTAAAGAGAAATAAAACTTGTATAGAGAGAAATGATGAGAGATGTGAAAGAGATAATATAATTTAGGAGTGAGAAAAAAATTATTTAATTAAAAAGATCATTTTTAAACTTTATTGATAGTCTAAGAACCAAATTTAAACATTTGATAGTCGGAGATTAAAATTGGACAAACAACAAAATTTAGGAACTAAAATTAAATATTTGAAAGTCGAAAAATTAAAATAAAACAAACCTAAAGTTGAAGGACCAAAATTATATTTTAACCCAATTAAATTGATATAACCATACTCGAAAGCAACCGATTTAACGTGATGACAAATAGAAGAAAAATAATAATTAGATAAAAATGACATTTCAAAGTTCATTGAACTAATTCAAAATTAAGTTAAAACACATTAAAATTGCAATACTATATAAATTCAAAGCGAGGAGGACTAAATTTGTAATTAACCATTTTGAATCGAATAATGACAATAAAATCCGATACCGTAAAAAATTTAATTATAAATTTAATCCCTACTTCGAAATTCTTCACAACACTTCTACCTCAACTTTAATCATCTTCAATTATGTTTCAAAACTTAGATGTTTTTTTTTTTTTTTTTTTTTTTTAATTATTACATAGTCCTTGTCATATATCATAAACATAATTAATTAAATAAAGAGTGAAATATATATGTAAATAAAGAGTTGACTAAAACTTCGTTGGACAATCTATAAAAATAGTTGTGGTTGACATAATTTTTTTTAAAAGCATTACTTTTATAATGATCATATGTATCACTTTTATTTTAGTTCAATAATGTGGTGCATATCCAATGTATGAACTCTTGATTAATTGATGCATAAATTGTTATCATTGTACTATTATTTTAGTTGAAAATCATATGCATCACAAGAGTCATTTAAAAGTCAAATTAATTTTAGAAAACTAAATGATGATTGAATATTTAATCTACAGTAATCATCCACCTAAAAATTAATTTCGTACAAACATTTAAATATCTTAGAGTTAAAGCAATATATCATGTGACATTAATCAAAATACTGTGTATAAAGACTTCAAGAATGACATACATTAAAAAAAAAAGGGAAAACATAAGAAGAAGATCATATATATTAATTTATTTTGTCTAAGTATCTACTAATTACTTATTATATGTCTACTATGTTGGGTCAAATCGACCCAATTTGATTTGAAAGTCTAGATTTATGAAGTAGAAGTTATATTTTAAATCTTGACACCTTAAATATAGTTGAATTAAAAAAAAAATGTCACGTCATCATTTAATTAGCGGTAAATGTCAGTGATTATCCATTAAAATACCATCCAAAGTTAACAAATCTAGAAAACATGGATTGGCATTGAAATGTCTAGAGAAAAGCTAAGTTTCTGCCCTCTCCACTTAAACATATATATATTATTCTTTGTATATAACTGTAAACTTCAAAAAAAGGTAAAAGAAAATCAATTATAATTTGCCCAAATGGTACAAAGAGCCAAAGAAGCAATGCTAATGAAAATCCCTGTCTTCTTCAAGATCATCCTCAAAGCTCCTCTTTTCCCCTTTGATCTCAATTTTTCACCTTCATCATAATTAGCTTCTTCTTGTTCAAAATACATTGTGAAGATCACCAAAAGTTCAAAAATTGAAACAATTTTCCTTTGCAACTTATTCCATGGATTCTTCAAAGATGATCCATTGAAGAAAGAGGCTGTTTTTTGAGGTGTTATTTCATGGAAGCTAATGAAATTTGGTGCCATGAAAGAGTTCAAGCTTTGAACTTTAACAGTCTCTGAAGGAATTGTTTGATGGAAGAATGTCTCAGCCACTTGTCTTGTTGAGATGAACAGCCCATGGTTGACTTTGATTTCTTCGACGACCTCGAAACTTGGAGAGCTAGAATGGTTGCCTGATCCTTCAATGTCGAAGTTGTTCGGATTTGAGTCGTCTTCGTTTATGAATGCAAGTGCGAAATCGTTCATTTGGTCGTTGACTATTGATTGATCTAATGCATTTGCAAGAGTGAAATTTTGTTTGTGTTAATGATAAGGCTACGGTAAATTTAATCTTTTATTCATATTTTTAATAAGGTAGATTATTTTAATTATGTGTGTATTGTAGGGTTACCTTGAAGCTGGTTTTGATGACCTTCAATTTGGAAACTTGAAATGTTTTCTATAGGAACTAGCTTGGAATCTTCCATGCAATTCTGTCCAATACATGTTTAAATGTATATATATGTTAAGGTTTTGTAATTTCATAATGTGAAAAAGTAATCAAATCATGAAAATTAAACTAATAATCTACCTCTTTAACAAATTCATTATTTGAAAAAAAAAAAAAAAAAAAAAAAAAAAAACCATTTTTATGGGAAAATAGGTCATCAAATGGGTTTCAAATCAGTTCCACAAAGTAATTACATTTGAACAAGCCCTAATATATATAAAAATAGATTCAAATTCTATTTTTTTCGTTGTAGAACTTTCATGTTTATTTCATTTTTTCAACAAACGCAGGTTTAAATATTTTCAACACCTGAATAAACCAACAAAAGCATAATTAAAATCATATAAATGTAAATATTTATACCTTATCGAGATCTTTGTTAGACATTCCGAGCCATCTCAGGTTCTCCACCGAGATATCGACATTGCCAACCTCTATACACTTAGAATACGGATCCTCCCACGAGGTCTCCGGATCGAATCTTGTAGCCGAGTTGTTCCAATCTTGAAAGCCATCTTTGGCAGCCATGAAAGTGAAGTCTTGATCATTAGAACAACCATAATTAACATTATTGGCAAGCCCTCCATCCCATGTTGTTGTTGCTTCAACTGTACTACAAGATTGGTTGGCAAGCTCTTGAGAGGCTTGAGCCACTGAAAGTATCTCTTGCAATATGTCGGTCGACGTCCCACTCGGCGCACCACCGAGCATGGCAGGATCCACCGGTTGCGGTGTTTTGAAGTGATCGGAGTAGCTGGAGTTGGGGAAGTCCTCCACCTCCAATGGTGGCAAAGTGAAACGGTGTTGCAACCTTGCACATTCTAATGCTATGTCCACCTGCAAGATCAAACCATTCCATGAAGGAATATCATCAATCATGTGTGTAAGAAAAAAGTCAATGAAAAATGAAATGGAATAGAACTTGATGGAGTAATAATAGTCAACAAAAAACCCCTATATAAACCATAGTTTGGTCTAGGATTCTACATTGAAAAGGTGATGACTAGATCTAATTATAACATTTATAAAATACATGTAATATCGTTTTTGTTATTTTGAGATAAAATTTCATATTATTTTAATTGATATCAAAGTCTTTAAAACTCAAACGAGTATTCAATCCAAGAAAAAAATTAAGATTCAATTTGGAACTCAAAGAGGCATCAACTTGAGGGCTCGTTGGGAATCTTACGTTGTACATTTATAAGATATATGAGTTACTTTTATGATTACCAATTAATTTATGATGAAATCTCATATTTTTTAACAAGTACGGTTAAATTATATTAAATCATCAATCAACCCAAAAGCTTAAGCTGATGGGTTGGAATAAATTTATTATATCAACCAACACTCTCATTCACTTCTAGTCTTAGAAAAATGTCCTACAAATGGTATTCAATTTTAATTGGAGAAGAAACGACTTGGGAGGGCTCAAACTCAGGATCTTCTGCTCCGATACCATGTTAAATTATGTTTTTTTTTAAAGAAAAAAAGGGAACCATGTTGAATAATGTTAAAAACTCATAAAGTATCCAAAAGAAGAAAGTTTAAAAAAAAAATGTTTAAAGAAGAAATGATTTTTCATGAGTTCAAATTCAAAACATGTACCTTAATATCTGATTAAATTATCACTAAACTTCTTTTTTAAAAAAACGGGCTCATTAGGATAGGATATATTTGGTTTAAACAAAGAACTCACATTTTAGTAAAAAGGAGAAATCTTAATACAACAACAAGATATTTCACATTCATAAAATTAATATGATCACCAACATTAAGCCCAAAATCTTAATTTGAAGGATATTATCAACTTAACAAATGGAAATAAAGTTTAATGTTACATGAAAAATTTGAAGCACGTAGGGTAAATTAAAAAATAATAGTCAAAGCGGGTTGAATACTCCAATAGTAAATGACATGTATCCTCCACTTAGAGGTAGGGGTTCAAATCCCTTGACCTCTAAAAATTGGAGTAATCCAAGAATTTTTTTTAAAAAAATAATAATAAAAGAAACTTTGACCTAAATGAATACTCACCTTGGAAGGAGGGTATGGAATATTTGCATAACTTGGGAATGAAGAAGGGGCTGAATTAAAGGCTTCTTGAGATAAGAACTGAGACCATTTTCCTTGATCCCTTCTTCCACCAAACATGTCAAATGAACAATCCTTATTAACCATATGGGATTGGATTAAGCCATCAAATGGCATTGAATAATTTGAACTCTCTGGCTCTAATTCACATCTTCCTTCGGAGTAAAACTGATCAGAAGATTGATCACTGTTAATGAACTGATTAGAAGATGAGGTTACATTGCAATACTGCTGATTTTCTTCTATTTTTGGGGCCATTGCCGCACTTTTCTTGAACACACGACAAAGCGCATATGCATCCTGAATCGTAAGACAATAACAAACTATTAAGTCATTGTTAATACGGATGACAAACTTAAGTTGAGAGGTTAAGATGGATAAAACTTAACAGAACCTGCAAGCCAGAAGATGGGACATCGCATTCTCGGTCATCAAGACGGTATTCGTGCATGACCCAATCGGTACGAGCCCCGTGTGGGGCACGGCCGCGGTAGTAAACTAGGGTTTTCTTCATCCCCACAGCTCTTGATTGGGAATTCACTTTCCTATCTTTGCCTGTGGCTTTCCAATATCCAGCTTTGGTTGCTCTATTGGTTCTTGACCCATTTGGATACTTTCTATCTCTAGGGCTAAAGAAGTACCATTCAAGATCCTTGCTAGGAAGCAATGATTTCCCTGTAACAATTTGAAAAAAAAAAAAAAAAAACCCTAATTTAATTACATGTTCTTATGAATATATATTATGAAAATTTTCAAAGTATTTTGATTCTAAGCTTTGATCCCATTGATTCTTTTCTGTAATAACCCATGGTTTGTAGCTTTCTTTTTTGCTTGATTGTTTAAGGAAATATTTGTCTCAATAGGATAAATAAAGGGCAAATGGAGAGAGAACCTTTCTCTAATAAAGTTAATCCCTTGCCACAAACAAAATTGACCAATAATAAAGTACTCATTTTTATGGTGAATTTAAAATTAACAATAATTGACATGTATCTTTTAACGAAAAGAAGTCTTCCACTCCCAAATATTGTTATTAAACTAAAAAAGAAAAATCATTTTTACCTTATTCTTTAATTCTTATATTTATTTTCTCTTTTACCTTATAACTAATCATAAAGAAAGAAGAAGAAAAATAGATACAATCTTTCATAGAATACTTAATTTGATGTTATAGAGAAAGCTTTCTTTCTTTTAACTCAAGAAATCTTATATTAAAACTCAAAATATCTAGTACCAATACAGATCTTTTTTTTACTTTTATATATATTTCAAGATAGAAATCAAGTAAATAATAGAGCTCATTAATACCTGGCAAATCCCATGGCTCACATTTGTAGAGATCAACTTCAGGGATGATCTCGAGCTCGATCTCCCGGCCGTTGATCTTGCGCTTGAGGTAGTAGGCGACGAGTTCTTCGTCGGTCGGATGGAATCGGAAGCCAGGAGGCAATGAAACAGGAGCCATGGGATGGTTTTTATTAGCAAAAAAAAAAAAAAAAAGGACAGGTCTCAAGCAAAAAACACTGAGACCAGCCCTACAAATTCTCCTCCAAAACCCTACAAAAACAAACAAACATAAATATAAAAATGAAATAGTTTGAGAGAAAAAAAAAAGTGCAAAAATAGAGAGAGAAACCTTTGGAGATGAAAAATGAGAGAGTTTGAGAGAGAAAGAAGATGGAAGTTTGGGATTGGATATGAAGGGATTTCTGTTAAGATGCAAACAAAAAGAAAGAAAAAGAAAAAGGTGCACAAAAAAAGAAGAAAAACAATTTGTTGTTTGGCTTTAGCTGCTTTTTGATTAGTTTAATATAAATCTAATTTGGAACATATAATTTAATCAAATTATTTCATGAGTATGCGTATGGAAATTATCCCATGCTTCCTACTTGTTCTTTCTTTCTTGGATTCGGATCCACGTGGAGTTTTTTTTTTTTGTTGGATTTGTGTTGTACAAGGAACAAACAAACTACCTTATGTTAACCGAACTTAATGTTTCTTTCACAACACTTTACTTTATTTCTACCGATCTGTTTTACTATCCCAAAAATCGCCAGCTTTTTTTGTATTTTTCATTTCTTTTGACCCATATATACTATAATATGTTTTTTCCGTTCTTGTTTTTTGATGGAATAATCATTTCCGATTACTCGTTTGTGTTTTATGAGATCCAATAAAATATTAGCTTCAGAAATATGTAATTCATATTTTAAATTCTTCTTATTTTGGATATAGACACTATTCATTTATGTATATTTAAGTGTTACGCTTTATTTTTTTAATGAGAGATTCTCTCGACATGCACTCTTAAGATGATCTTTTTGTTGGATTTACAATTCTTTTGATCCATTACACTTGTGTTTTTCTGACTACAAAAATTATTGATAAATGTAAGAAAAATCATCGGGAAGCTTTCCCGACCGAAAAATAAGTGTCGGTAAATATGTCGGAATAGCCATTGCTCAACTAACTTTTGCCGACAATGGTGTAGATCTCCGTCAAAATCGCGTAGGGTAATTTTTTTTTGCCAACCTTTCTTAGAATCCCAACAATAATTTTTCGTCTGCCTTCCCTAGATGATAATTTTTTCCTTAGGTCCATATTTCTCCTTCTTTTTTCATCAATTACTCGTTTAGATCTTATGTACCCTAGGAATATTCATATGCAAAATCCTGAGATTTTATTTCAAAACCACTTCGTAGTAGAGGGTATAATTTTTTTTTTTTTTTTTCTTGCGTGAGATTCTCACAACTTTAAAGATGAATTAATGTACAAAATAACAAATTGATTAAAACTTAACTACCTTCCAAATGGGGAAACCAACTACAAATTTTGATTAAGCTAGCTAGATCATATAGTAAATCCATGTATATGTCTTTTTAACTCAACAACATGTAGAGGAATTCAAACCTTAACTTATTTTAATTAAAAATACACCCGTCTTAACTCTTTACTTAGGTTATAAATTAAATGTAACTAAATTATATGTGTGTGTTTTTCACTGAAAAAGGCAAAGACATAAAGAGTGTGGGTAAAAGAGTATGATCACGTTGGGGGCACGGTAATCAAGGAGAGAAGCCATATCTCTGTTTTTGTTTACTCAATCATACGCATAAGAAACCAATTGAAGATGTTTTCATACACAACTTATTTCATTTGCTTTTATGTTTTTATTTTAAGGTTACTTTTTATGTTTTCATTTGTTCATATGTTTTGTTTTTGTTTTTTCTATGGTTAACCCATTTGCAATAACCAATTTACAAGTTCATACTTTTTTTTTGTTTTTATATGTTCAAAAAAGTCTCCTTGAGGCAGCGTAGTGATCCAACGCCTTAGCTTTAGAATATTGCTCCCCTCAAAGTCTTAAGTTTCGATACCACAATGTAATAAAGTACTAGTGGTAATTAGATTTAGAGGAGCAAAGTTCCAACTTCTTTAATTATAGAAAAAAATGTTAGGTATTATAAGGTTCTATCTCACAACCAATTGAAGATGAAGAGAATAATTCACATATCTTAAAAAGATGGTGAGAACTCATATGCTTTTCAATGTGAAACACAGTGAGAATCGTTAATATGTCCAACATTAAAAAGTTACGAATTCTTACTATCTATGTAAAATATGTAGGTTACTAATTGATTTTGAGATGAAATTTTATGAGATCTAATAATTTTATTTTCAATAGGTTTATAAGATTTCAAATTCTTCATATAGAAGCTTATTTTTTGCTCAATACACATGAATTTTAAATTTTGTGTGTAAAAGCTCATTTAATTCATTCCACATTTTTTTAAAAAAAATTTATGAACACTCAATACAAATTTTAAAGTTCAAAGGTAAAAAATAAATTTAAATTTATTAGAAATCTACATCGAAAAGAATTGAGAGCTCATAACAATATATAGAAAACGTGGATTACTCTTTTTATTACCAATTAATTTTGAGATGCATATCTACACTATATAATAATATAACTCATTAAAACCAAACAGATATATTTTAAAGCACATTTATAAACTTCAATTTAAGTCATATTGTGTTGTTTTCTAATCCAAAAAATAGATAAATAAAATGAAATAATACTCAAATTAAATCATGTGATCTTCAAAATATAGATGATGCTGGCATCATCTAAACTACTCTCCATTTAAAATTAAATCGTAAGATGCGTATTTAAGAAAGAATTAAAAAAGGGCGAAGAAAAAGAACGAGGGGAACAAGAGATCGGCGAGGAATTGGAAATGAAAAAAGTGGCGCCCATAAGGGGGGGTGGGGTGGGCCATGTGGGGCCAGCTTTGTCCACGTGAGAAAAGCCACCTGGCAGAAAGGATGACGTGTACATAATATTTTTAATTTTTTGGTTGGGAACTGGAAATGTTCCAAATTCTCCCAATCAATGCTTTTCCTTTTCATCAATCAACCTTTTGGTGCTTTTTCCATTTATGTCTTTGTCTTCTCCATTCATCCAACTCCTTTTCTTTTTTTTTCTTTCTTTTTTTTTTCTTTCTTCTTTTATGCAATCATCAAACTTAGGAGGTTTTTATATAAGTTCTTGACTAAGAGGAAATCATCTATACAATACCTTAATCGATAAAATTATACTCAAATTGACAAATTGACGTTTAGGCTAATATTAATACATGTTATGTTATCTTTAACTATTTAAGTATATATAAAGTTTTTTATGTTATATATCGATTGGTTTAAATCAATCGTGATACTGCTCCAAGATTATTGAATAAACTTCTCAATTATGAAGACAAAGCATGAATCTATTTAATTTACCTAAGAACTTTGATGGTTGTATCTATTTGCTTTAGAGATTGAAAAAAATGAAGTGTCTTATAAACTTTTGACTTTGACTCTAAATAAATCATTGTAATTAACGTTATCACATTTAAACGTTAAAAAATTACATGATATATTAATCTAATCAATGAACATAGTTTGAAATTTGTATGTCCGTACTGGGTTTAGCGCTTCCGAAATCAATGTGAGTCGAAAAATTTCTTTAATCATAGTATCTTACTCTCTTTCATTTAGAGCATAAAGGGATCCCAATAATTGTTGGCTATTATTCTAGTAAGAAAACCTTAAATTGATTTCTTTATATGGTTGGGTTCAATAAACGCTGAAAGAATTTAGGAATCACTTTTTTTTCCTGTACTTTATACATATAATTTAACCATAGTTGTTTCAATTGCCTTGATGTATCCATATTGTGGCTGGTAAATAATATTGGCCTTAACCCAAAAGTTTTCTCAGGTTTGTGTCCCTAACTTGGTAAATTTGGTATCTAAGAAATAATATAGTTCATAACACACCAAAAAGAAAAAACACTATAGATCCCTTTGCAATTATTTTGTCTGCTTGGACATTATTAGAGTAGGTTACAAAGGTTAATGGTAATTCTAAAGAAAATAGTCATTTAAAGGTTTAAGTATATTGTTAGTGATTTTGGAAAAGTTAAATTATTATGAGCTTAGTCTTAACAATGAATGTTCGAGTTAAATGAAGTTACAAGTTAGAGAACTTAAAGAAAAGAAAATGAAGATTAGAAAACCATTTACAAAAATGACAAGGGCATTGTAGAGAAGAAGAAAAAAAATGAACAATACTACTATTTGTTGTAGTTTTTTTTTAAATAAATAATTGAAGGTCGGATGTTTGAACTCGTGATTTTTTAATCACGAAGAGAATAATACTTATTAAAGATATTTGTTGTAGTTGTCAAAACACAGTAGTACTTCTGAAAATTGTGTGTTTGCAATTTCAATAGATACTTTCTTAGCTAAGACTATGCTTGCAATTATCTATTTTGTTCAAAATTTCCTTAAGAAAACTTAATTTTTAAAAATATTTTCTCAATTCAAGCCCAATTTTCAAAAATAAAAGAAAGTTCTTACAACTTGATTTGTTTTTCGAATTTTACTAAGAATTTTTTTTTTTTTTTTTTTTAGGAAAGAAGAATTAATGTACGAAAATGGTAAAGCAAACAAGTTACTTATAATTTTCAAAAACAAAAAGGAAACAGTTTTTTTTTTTTTTTTTTTTTTGAGAACACAAAAAGGAAACAGTTACCTTCAACGTGCCTAATTATCTAGATGCTTGGAATTTTATAAATTGATAAATTATTCTCTTTCATTTATGATTTTTTTTTTAAAAAGGGACAAAATTTGTGTTATGGTCGTCTGAATTTGAGTTGAAGTTCTTTTTTAGGAAGGCAAAGAATATATAGTGTCCCTACCCTATAGGCTATACCCTTGGGTAGGTGTGAATGAAAATAAGATCAATAATCTAATATTAAATAACAAGAAACTCTTTTTTTTTTTTTTAACAAAAGGAAATTAATAATAATAATAAAAAATAAAAATAAAAAACTTATTATATTAAACTTTGTGTGGCAAAAATGGCATCTTTAGTTTGAGCAATGCCTACGCATTACTTATGCATAACTTGCTCATGTTTATTTTATTTTTTATTTTTAGTACATAACTTGCTCATGTTTATAAACATACAAACGCAATGATAATAATATACTATACTTATATTATACGAACAACATATACTTTTTTCCTAATTCAAATGTTATATTAATGTATTTCTAAAATCAAAGAATTATTAGTTTATGATATTCAATACCTCACATATTTTTCGTCCGAATAAAGGATCGCTGAGAAAGCCATTTCAAATAGCGTTATTTATTCATCAATTCTTTTAGTCTATCAAAATCTTCTAATTCAAAATATGACCAAAAGCTATTTTATATCGACTAGATAAAAAGAAGATAATGAACATTCACTATAAATAAAAAGCACCTAGAAAAGTCCTCTTTTTCACGATGCTAACTTAAAATAGGCAATTGAGAAATGCCATTTTTCTAAGTGTTTGAACAATGTCGTCGATAATATGAAGTTTGATTTCAAAATTAATTGTGAGAAGGGAAACATTGTTCATCTATCTTAGAGCTCTTCTCTTTTAAATGTGGAATCTTCAACTTGTATGTGCCACTTTAAAATCATCCATCCTATATCAAATCCCAATTTTATTTTATTGGATCGAATTATCTGCTTAAATTTAATGATTTTTTATATTATATTAAATAGTATAAAGTTCTATCTCTAACTCAAATAATGACTAACGAAGAAGTTCATCTATCTTTTAAATAAAGTTTCATTATCTTTATAACGTAGGTCCAAACATCCATCACTTTTGTTCGTGTTTCAAAAAATATCAACAACTTACTATTTTGTAGTAATATAAATAAAGACATATTATCTTCGTGAAACAATTAAAAAAAGAGTAAAATCTATCTCATATTATGATTATACTTAAGTGAAAAATATCATATTATGAAGGCCTAATTAATTCAACTTTGAAGGACGATGTTGCATATCTCATGGAATCTCAATGATAAATATTCATATAGGTAGCTTGAGCACAAGACTTTGCTAAATAAATAAATAAATATATATATATATTGCTTGATATCATTTGAAGATCAAACTTATTAAGACTTCTAACTTTGATATATTATGATAAATATCATCATTTTGCATAAAAATATTTAAGCTCAAATAGAAAACAGATGGATGCATGCATTGAGTTTTTTTCTTTTTTTAGTATGTACTGTTCATACCCACTTTCTAAAATGATGTCAAAGGTGGGAAAAATTATACCAATTTGAAGAATAAAATATTGTTTTGTGAAAAATATAATATAAAATATAGCCACAAAGAAGATAAATTATAATTAAATCATGTCTGGTGCCACCACCGAAAGAAATCTCATTGTGGCCCCCTTTTCTTTTTATTATTATTTTTCCAAATTATTTAATCACTAAATTAATTAAGGAACCTAGAGTAAAGGATACCTTCTTGCAATCCATTATAAAATCATTATGGAAAAAGATGAATCTTTGTCAATTACAATGTTGGAAAAGTGAGCTTTGCTTGCTATTTTAAATTTCTTATAAAAAAAATTAAATTGTATATATGTTTTTTGCTCTCGTTAAGATTTTTAAAATAAAAATAATTCACCTCCAATGAAAAGAAAACTTGCAAGATTAGTCAAATATAGAAAATAACTACATTGTTACTTTTAAACATTTTGGAATTATAATAATTGATATTAATAATATTTTATTATAATACATAATACTATGTTAATAATACATGCTACCGTATTAATGAGAATTCTCATTAATACAATATATTAATACTTTAAAATTTATCTACATTTATAATTATTTTGTGAAAATAGCACACATTAATATAATTTCCTTCAATTAAATTGTATAAATATTTTTGCTATTTACAATATTGTCATCTCCAACACCTATATTCTATTTTTAAATAATCATATAAGATTGGAGGAAGAGTCCTAATTATGTGACATTAATGTATACTCGATAACTAAGAAGTCATGTGTTCAAATTCTCATCAATGTTTATAACTAAAGTATGGCAAAGTGGTTGTCAATTGCGACGAGTCTATTGCTTCATTGTCTTGTTTACATTATCATAAACAAGCTAATAAGAGTCGTGCTCGAGTAGTAAAATTGTATAATCTCATAATTAAAAGGTTAAAAATTTAAATCTCTTTTATCTCAAATATTATACACTAAAAAAATTATCAGAAATAAATTAAGTACTCAAATTCATATATATAACTTAGTTTCACAACAAAACACAAATTCAATTTCCAAGTATATTGAATTTCACAATCACACACCAACACTAATGAAAACTTCACAACCCAAACTCTTACAATATAACCCACCACCACTTTATATCACACTAACAAGCAAAACCCACCAAGAACAAAACACCATAATTGAAATTGAAAGAAAAAGTACAATAATGGAAAGCAAATTCTTGTTGAGAATATGAAGATCAAACACACACAAACCATATAAAGTTTGCTATTCAAGCCCAAATTTCTTTCTCATGGAGGTGACAAACTCATAGACCTTTTGTGGGCTAGGGATGACACTAGAAACAGTGTCCTTAAGCAAACACCTCTTTTCCCAAGCTGAGAATTTAGGGCAATGTTCTTCCACTTTGAAGTTTCCAACTTTCTCAAAAGCATAGAACCAACTTGTGAATGGGATTGCAATCACATCCACAATCCCAAAGCTTTCTCCTCCAAAAAAATCTTTGTCCCCTAAAGCTTCCTCCAAATGTTTCAATATCTCTATGAACTCCTTCTTGGCTGCCTCTTGCTCTTCTCCATTGCTCTTCCAAATCTTCCCACCCACCTCAAATACCTTACCCCCCCAACAAAAATTTGCAAAAAGGGAGTAAATTTTGAGAGTGAAGAACATGAAATATAAACGCCATGTATATATGATATATAGTTTTTTATAATCGAGAATTGGAAGCTTTGCTCCCTTAATACTCGAGGCACTACTGGCTCGTCCCTAGGACACAACACTGAGACCTCTTTAATGTGAGATCATCCATGTTCAATTGTCGCTAATTCCAAAAGTTTAAGTTATTATTGAATGAGAGTAGGTTTCTTTTATTTTTAGCATTGGATGTGGTTGAAGTATATTCAAGTTTGAGATCTATGTTTTGACTATCTATAATATGTTGTATTTTTCTATCCCACTTTGAATCTATTTATGAGCTAGAAAGGGGTTAATTTTAAAATAACCTTACAAGAATAGGGAAATTAATTATTCAGAATCCTTTTATTTTTTGGGTTGAACAACAATTGAAGTGGAAAGATTAAACTTTGATTGACATTTGGACTCTGTTTGACAACATTTTTTTTTGTATGTAGAAATTACCATAAATCACTTAATCAAAATTGTATCTATCATGCATCCCGATTTCAAATACTACGAATTTTGTCCGAACCTTAAAAACTAAAAAAAGTAGTTTTAAGAATCTGAAAGAAATCGTTATCATATGAACCTTAAAGGAAAAAGAAAAAAAATGCACACTAAATTTATGAAGAACACACAAACCTTTTTATCGATGTAGTCGATCCAAAACCGAGCTTGAGCTCTTTCGTAGGGCGAAGAAGGAAGAAGAGGAGAAGAAGAAGGCCAACCCTCATCAATGTAGTTGACAATGATGGAGCTTTCATTGATTGGCTTTCCATTATGCAAGAGAACAGGCACTTTCTTATAAATAGGGTTAGATTTGAGCAACAACTCACTTTTCCCACCTTTCAAACCAAACAAGTCCTCTTCTCTACTCTCATAAATCACTCCCTTCTCATTCAAAGCAATCTTAACCCTAGTGCAAAATGGACTTAGGATACAATCCAAAATTATAACCTCCTCTTTAGACATCTTCAAGGTTTTTCCTTTTCTTCTCCCTCTCTAAAAGGGCTCCTTTTTTTTTCCTTTTCTTTTTTTTTAAATCTCTCTTGAATGCTTGTAAAATGAAAAGGAAGATGAAGGTGTTTATATAGAAATGAAGATTTAGATCTTGAACAATGTGTGGTTGGTTTCTTCTTCTTTTGTTTTGATTCTTTATTTTCTTTTCTTTTTTTCCCTTGAGATTTTCATTTTAGATTAACTAATTGTTAATTAGGTTAAAAATACTATTTTGAAACTTATGTATTTTCAAACGTCCAAATTTTATTTATGTACCCTAATAAAGCTTAAAATTAGTCTTTATTGTTAAGTTTTGTTAACTTTTTTTGTTTTTGTCCAAATAAAAATAGTCTTTATTAACTTTTGGAAATGTGTTCACAATCAATAATAGAAACTAATTCTAAGATTTTTTAGACCATTCAAGTTAAATTTGGACATTTTAAAGTATGTGAATAAAAATTGAATAAAACCGAAAGTAAAAATGATATTATAATCATAATTATTTAATAATATATAAAAGCCAAAACTTTGTTACAAAAACATTGGAGTAAATGATATAATGTATAGGGACGGCCCAACAAGGAAATATATCCATAGTTTAGAATCCAATGACTTAGGCTTTTTCTTGTTTTAGTTGTATCAATGCTTCCAAAGAATTGAGTTTCACAATGCGTGTAATATAATGTTAAAGTTGTCTTTTTTTAAAAAACTAAATGGAATTTTCAAGAGAGTTCTAAGGAAATATAGACTTTGGATGGTTAATAAGTACTTATAATTTACATACCATGCCTTATTTTAAATTTCGTTTCTAATCTTTTTAAATTAGATTTTTTTTTTTTTCAATTCTCGCAATGGAACCTCCTTATCAATTATTTTCTCGTAATTTTAGAAATAATGGGTCTCTTTATAATTAGTTTTTCACCTAAAACACAAATAATCATTTTCAC
>JBBMKA010000030.1:1763955-1788358 GCA_037833695.1 Sechiopsis laciniata
TTGAATGATGAGTAGGTTCTTCTCACCGTATTAAAACATTTTAATATTGTATTATAAATATTCATTAATACAATATTATGTATTATTAATATCAATACTATGGTAGGTAATTTTTTTTAAAGTGGTCATATTTATGATTATTTTTAAATTTGACTAATCTTATAAGTTTCATAGAAAAATGTTGGATCAAATTTTTTTAACCCCTCTTAGTTATTACTATTATATGTCTCAATTAAGCTTTGCTCACTTTGTAAGAAAAGGCAATGTTAGATTATGGATTTTAATCCGATAACATTTCTAGATTGATCCTATAATATTCCTCGACTTTGATCTTATAACATTTCGATGTAAAAAAACCAGTTGAAAATTTGTTTCAAATTAAATCAATAATGATTGATTCTCTAAACTTTATGTTCGTGGACTTTTTAGAAATAAACCATGTTCGTTACTAAAATACAGCTCTCTTTTAATAATGGGTGGTGTTAAGAGTTCAATATTTCTAATATTTAAGCTAAATATACAAGTTGAATCACAAAAGTGAAAATGCAAACCTAATAAACATAATTAAAAGTACACTTTTCAAAGTTTATTGTCCAAATACAGACCTGAAAAATTCAAAAACTACACTGTAAAAGCTAATCTAATAGCCATATGCTTATCCTTCACAAATAAACCATCAAAAAACCAAATTTGCAAGAGCACTGTCCTTGTACACTTGAAGAATTCAAAATCTATTGCCCCTTTGGATCATTACAAACCCTCTTGGTATATATGCCTACTAGTGAGGATGAAAAGTAATTTAGAACTTTTACAAACAAAAATTACAACCGTGGAAAATTTCTCAAGATTCAAATTGCTTCCCTTCAAAAGCCTGTCCAAAGTTCCAATCCTTTGGAGCAACATTGTATGAGGTAATTGTTACTCCATCACTGCTAGTGACTTCGAACGAAAGGGCCTGATTATTCAAATCCACGTTAATGTGCCAGTTCTGCCCCCAATTTCGACCCATCGAAAGCCAACCGGTTCTCGAACCCTTGATTTTTACAGCACTGACATCTCCAGCGCCTGCAACGTTACTTATCAACACTGAGAGATATATCCCGTACCCAGATATCGTATATCGAACACCCCCCTCTTTTCGGCATTTGATCCTGTAAAAGCCAGATCAACAAAGGTTAAGACTCTCTGATTAGAAGAATGAGCACCGAGGGCACTTCGGGACAGACCACATCTGGTATTGTTATGAAAACTACAACCAACAAACAATCGAAGAATAAAGAAAACGTAAAGAGAAGAACACACAGAATTTACGTGGTTCACTAACGTTGTGGCTAGTCCACGGGATAGAGAGGGAGCACGATTTTATTAAGAAGAGGCAAAAACATAATGAACATCATAGAGAACTAGGGTTTTAATTCGAGTTTATATAGGCACTCTCATTAAAACTCTATTACAGGTAAAATGCCCAAATACATAAAAGGCTCATATACGAAATAGACACACCAATACAGATTTCGTTTACGAATCCCTCACTCGCTGGCCAGGTAGCGAGACTCTCGACTAACTAATCAAAGGGCATTAAACCGTTCAAGGCATATCTCAACAGGTATAGCCCCACAATTCTGATGCACTCTTATCAAGAAAATACAGTTTTTTCGGCCATTCTGTGTAAGGGAGTCTAGAAAAACGCTACTCACATTGGCTAAGAAACGAAATGGTTCCTCTGTAACCAATTCAAAATATTGAACAAATCATTTTTGTCTTTTGGAGAAATAAAAAAAGTGCTCTTAGAAAGAACGTTGAAAAGAGTACACAAAGAAGACGCCAATTTAATCAAGTCAAGAACATCAAGGATGTTGGAGAAAGTTCGATCATTTCTTTCCTGGCATATGTTAGATGTAAGTTGTAACTACAATGAAATTTTGTTTAGAACTTTAGCTTCCTTTTTTAACGCATGGCCATAAAGAGGCTGCTCCAAAAGACCTTAAGTAGTTAAACGCCCACTCAAATAGAAAACAGAAAAAATCTTAAATCAACACAGTCAACACTCATCAGCTGAGATACAATGCAGAAAAAAAAAAAAAAGTGATTCTGAATATTATGCACTAACTGGGCGAGATCTGCAAAAGGGTAAGCTTTTTTTGTTTTTTTAACTTAATCGCTACAATAAGCTCTCTCTAATGCAAGGGCCTAGAGCGAGATTAGAGTATTAGCTAGAAATCGAATCTCTTTCTACACCAAATGTCTAAGAACCTGCAAATATTGAGTTTCTAACAACTTCTACTTCACTAGCCATGTACCATTCTGTCTAGAATTACAAAGAGCCAAAGTACATGGAAGCACAGATGCAAGTGAATCACAGTCCATTGAAGGTTTTTGGGATATCTAACTGTACTTGCAAAAACCATAAGAGAAGGAATCGACCAGGTACTGCCACAGGCACTTCATAGTGGAAAAAAACCATGGGTTTCTGCTTCTGCTAGCTTCCAAAGTAAAAGTACTCCAAATATCGCGATAGAAAAACTAAGCTAACCGGTTAATACAATTAAATATATATATATATATATAAACGAACTGAGCCTTTACTATACTTTCTGACAATGGTCCAGTACCAAAGAGAATTACTCTTCTTGGTGAAGCACTGGAGCCCTTCAAAACCAAGTCCCTTTTTGTTAAGTTTCCTAAATCCAAACCACCTCTTCTGAGGGGAAGGAAAACCATAATTGAATCCACTAGACTACTTTTGTTGCTCGATCCATGTACAAAGAAAGTCTATAAAGAACTTCTGTTTGTTGCCTTACTCTCTCACTCTTAGGCCAACTGAACAAAAACATGGAATTTGTAGCAGACATATAGAACCAACAACCAACAAACTGATTTTTGTGAGTTCATCTCAACCTACAAGTCTTACAAAAGTATTAATAATATGAAGAAATTATGAAGATTAACCTCATTAACTTCTGTGAAGAATGTAGCATCGTTTACCAACGGAAACCATGACTATGAGTACTGTCCTTCTAGATTGAGAATGAACTCAAACCACTGAAAACAAACACAAAGAGCTACGAAAAATATCTCTTTGCCAAGTACCCCCATGAGCTTTATTGTCTCGCGAGGTCTTCCATTCAGGAAAATGGGAAAGGTGGCATCCCAATGCAGCTGTTTGCCAGCTACTCCAAGACGACCTTCCTCTTATTTCATTATAAGGCAACATACACTTTTGGTCGTAAGGTTTAGGGTTGGTGTCTATTCGGTCCCAAAGATTTCAAAACTTACACTAGTGGTTAGATTTTAAATCGTCTCCGGCAGTTCACTAACAGAAAAATGATGTTGCTCTGGTGGCTGAGTTCTTTTTTTTTTCTGCATTAGAAAAAATTACTAATTTTATAATGTTATTTTTGGGTGATTGGGCTTGTCCTCTTCTTCTTCCTTTTCCTTTTCCTTCTCCTCCTCTGACCGCAGCTGCCACCCTGATGTTTGGCCCTAGAGTTTTTCTTCAATGAAAGAATGAAGGAAGAAGCCTCCTCTCCCCATTCGCTTGAGACAAATCAAGAGCAAAGTCGTCCCAAAAATGAGAACTGGCTTTGATTTTTTAATATAAACGTTACAGTTCTCTCTTAAATTTAACACTTATAACAGTTCACCTTCCTGTCAGTTTGTAAGGTTTGTCGATTGCCAACAACTGAAAGGACATTCTTTCTTACTTTTTTTCTTTTTGAAATGTAAAAAAATGAGATCCAATCATTACAGGGATCCCTCCCTCTGAACTAAACTGCAAGGCCTTTTAAGAATGATTATCATCCATCTTATGGTTTCTGAAGGAAATTATAAAAAATAAGACCCTTAGAGTTCTCGTTTGTTGTTACTAGAAACCAACCCTTGTTATTTAATGCCCAACTTGATGTTTCAAACTAGTTGAAGATTGTTATGATCACTGTCAGAAATATGAATAATATCGCACATTAGGTACAAGAGATGAACTATGAAGGCCTGGGTATATAAGTAAGGACAACTATTTTTCATAAATATGAGGTTTTTTGAGTGAAACTAAAAGCAAGGATCCTGTAATATCAGCCAAAGTGAGCGTAGCTAAGCGGTAATTGGCTTATGCCCTTGTTGGGGATCTTACGTGCCAATTAGTTTTGAAGGAGAGCAATTTAGGCATCACCTATATTTTAAAATCTACTTATGTGGCTCAATTTGAGCCACATCTTGTTGTTCTCTAACCCAAAAAAATAGAAAAATTAAATTAAAGAAAAATAAAATGTGGCCCAAATTGGGCCACATGTATAGGCTTCAAAATATAACTGATACCAAGGCATCACCTAAATTGTTCTTGTTTTGAAACAGAACTTCATGCATCAACATCAACTGATAGATTAGAGATTCGAATGCCCCAACTTCCAAATGTTGTGAAACTAAACTAAAAGATCATGTAACGGAAGTTCTGTAAGCTATTATAAAACCTCAGACTTATCAGAAAGTTGGCATCTATCAAGCATGCATTTTTCCTTTTAATTCAGAACCATCACATAATCACATTGTAAAAGTTCGTTTAAAGTAGTAGGCTTTCAATAACAACGTAAATGAAACGGATGCAAGTATGTTGAGGAAGGTTTGTTGTTCTGACCGTTACCAATTAAATAGGGTTTAGTTAGGGAAGTTAACCATGTCCTGAAATATACATTACCTCATTTAAATTCTCTCATAATTTCTGAATGCATGGATGATTGGAAGTCTAGAAAAATTCATCTAAATTATAGCCGAAGAAATCCAGTCCAAATATATACTTACAGCAAGAGAATTATGTATAAACAAATTTATCGATTCTTAGAGCTCAGCAGAACTATGCATTGAAATGTAAAAACAAAACATAAAAGATCAATAAATATAAACGCAATTTCAATATTAAAATTGAAGTACTAACTAGAGCAAGCACAGATCTCACAGTCTAACCAATTTCAATCCAAAATCAAATCAATCTGATCATCCAAAATAAACACAAATCTCACAGTCTAACCAATTTCAATCCAAAATAAACACAAATCTCATAGTCTAACCAATTTCAATCCAAAATAAACACAAATCTCACAGTTTAACCAATTTCAATCCCAAATAAACACAAATCTCAGTCTAACCAATTTCAATCCAAAATAAACACAAAGTATATACGCAAGAAAGAAGGCACAGAACACGTACCTCCGATACTGAACAGGCATGTTTCCGGCCTTCCAGATAGCGATCTTCTCAAACGCTTCAATAGGAAGCACAAAATGCTTATTAGGAGGATTACAATGGCCTCCACCGTCAGCCGTGAAGCCATAATTAGGCGCACAGAAATTAGTAACAGTAACAATAATAGAAGTGCCAGGAATACACCACCGGAGATCCTCCACGCACCGAAGCTGATAGCAGGCGCCGCAGATCTGACCGCGTTCAAACAGAGCCTCGCTGAGCCCCACCGTCGCCATGCCGTAACCTGCCTTCACTAAATCGCCATATCCACAGGCTCCGCCGACCGCATCGCGAGGATCGGAGGCGGCGTAGTAGGTGGCCCGAGCGGATCTCCACTCGGAGAGCGACGGCGTGGAGTCCGACGACGGCGAGGCGGTGGAGGAAGAGAAATGAGAGGCCGCCGGAGATGAGAGCGCCGCTGCAACTGCGAAGAGGAAGTGAAGTGGAAGAGATGGCGACATCTCTCCGCAGAGAGAGAAGGGCAAAATGGGGAAGAAAATAAAAAATGCAATTACTATTTTTAATTTTTAAATTGGCGTTAATTTATATTTACCGGTAAAATATATTATAAAGTTAAAGAAGAAAATGAAAATTAATTGAAGTGAATAGTTTCATTGGTTCCGCCTAGAATATTATAGAGAGAAAAGGGAGGGCCAAATGCTTATCTCGTCATGTCGGTTATGGAATCGAGGAAAAAAAAAAGGAAATATTAAAGACTTGTCTTTTTCTTTTTCTTTTTTATTCTTTTTTACCCTTTTTGTTTGAAAAAATTTACTTTTGTTTCGTGAATGTGAACTAATTATAGAAATGAAAACTATAGTAATAAAACTCATTCAAATAGTTTTTTTAAAAGAAATGAATTATAAATTGGATGGTAAGTTTTTTAACATAAATTACAATTATGATTCTTTCTTCTTCTTTTTTTTTTTTTTTTTGAATTAACAATTTTGATTCTTTCTCCTTCTCTTACTTTGATTCTTATGATGGAAGAAAGAAAGTAGAAACAGTTAGAATTTAGCTCAAATATTATAGAGGTAAAGAGGTAATGAATGAGTTTTTATGATCTAAAAATTAAATTTTAATTCCAGATAAAATGATAAATTTTAAAAATTAGTAATTGGAGGCATTTTTTTCAATAAAAATTGTACGTAAATTAAGTGTGTGATAATTAAGTATACTTGTATAATTATGATAGTATATGTTAAATAGTTGAATGAATACATAATTGAGTGAAAATAGTAATGTAATACAACTTTTTTGTATTCATCCTCCCAAAATTAAATGAAAAATTTTGCACAAATAAGATTGAAAAAAAAGAAAGTTAACGTCATTGACTTCCAGTATATTTATTGTTTTTTAAAGAGTGATGCAATTGATTGAAAGTTTGGACTTTAAGAATATGCTCTTTCAATTGTATCTTCACATTTTTTATATTTTGCGATACTGCAATTCAATAATGCCTCGGTCAAAGTAGTAGTTCAACCCACGTAAGTGTGAAAAATAGAAGAATAAACTTCCTTCCCTTGTCCCTTGTTTACAATTGGGATTCGATTTGCTCTTTTAACACATTATTTACTAAAATAGCGATAACCTATAAAAACGTTTTTTTTTTTTTTTTTTTTTTTGGAAAGAAGAAAAAAAAAACTTTATCTAATATTTTTGTAAAAGAAGATAAGCAAGTATTTGGATGGTAGATTAAAAAAAAAAACAAAAGTAATGGCTGGTTGTCGATTAAGGGGCAATGGTGAATGGCGTCTTAAATATGGGACCCTTGAAAAAAAATGCTTGTTTGTGACCTTTCATATTGATTTTTCCCCCCAAAAAAAGTGATGTGAAAAAGAAAATGAGAGAAGTTGTACTTTATATTATGAAGTGTTATTACCTTATTGGCTTCTCAAAAGTTTCAAAAAATGAGCATTGAAGCTTAGGAGGGTATAGTGTTAGTGTTACCATCAACAAGCATTAAATGGTCAAGTGTTATGTCCTATGTTAGTGCATGTGTTGTGCTGGTGTGTGTTCATATAATGTGTGATTGGAAATTCAAATTGAAATATATGCTTTAACTTATTTAGTTTTAATCTACCAAATATAATTTAATTGATTGATATAAAAGATATAGATGATGAAAAAAAATTAGTGTAACTTTGTTTTGGTAAAAGTTTTAGGTAATATTTTATTAAAAGAAAAGTAATAATAATTGTTACAATGGTATGTGCTTTTTTTTCAATTTTATATTGAATTTGAAATATTCGAACTCAAGTTCTTTTGACCATTGAAGTCACTACTTTTAACGACATAAATGAAAATACTTGGGTTTCAAGAATCGTTTATATTAATGGAAATTTGAAAGAAATTACCAAATCATTGAAAATTTTCTATTTTCATCCCAGTGTAGATAGTGAAAATCTATATTGTTAATTAAGTCTTTTTGCATCATTGAATGAATAGCTTAAATCAGACACATGATTTTCATTTACTCTCTTTGATTCCTCCATCACATTTTCTTTTAGATTTCTTTTCAATAGATCAATCATTCTCCTCCCATTACATTTGTAGACTCTTTTTTATTTTTGTCTTCTCTTTTTTAATGTGAGTTTCAGTCTAAAGTCAAGTTGGTTCTTTGTAATTAGGCGTATAAGTGCATAGTTATTAAGACCAACCAATTTATTTGCATCTCATCATAATTAATGTGGAATAAGAAATGTTCCTATTCTTCAACTCTCCAACGACATTCTTCTTTTATAATGTTAGAGATTAGAGATTAATCTTTTTCTTCATGTCGATAGCTTTATTTTTTGTGTTAAGACAAAATTCTCAAAGAACAATCGTCTGTCCTTATTATATTTGATATTTGTCAAAAAATATATGAAATTAATGAATAGATAGGTGGTCATTTTAGATTAAACTCAAATATTTTTTAATTCTTAAAACTCTCTTGATTACTAGACCAATCTATGATGATTCTTCATGTCAATACTTTATTCAATGTTTTCGAGCCATTTGTCTTATAACTGTTGTTTGGAAAAATGTTAGGCATACAGGTGATTGTTTGAAACTTTCCCCCTTTGATTGAGCTAATCACTAAGCTGGCTGGAATTGAGTTGTTTGCTTGGTAACTTCAACCTCTTGGATGGAAATGGTCAATTTGGCCAAGCTGGATTCCTAGCTGGATTGAGTAGTTTGAAAGCTGCAAAGCATACAAGTGTGGACTTCCCACCTTTTGGGTAATGGTATTTTTGTTATTTCCTCAAAATTTTCCATTTCTATTTTATGGAATATTATTTATTAAAGATTTTTTTTTTTTTTTTTATTATTGGTCTAGGATGTTTTAATATAAAACAAAGAAGCATAGAAGACAAGGAGTAAGGCATAGCCGAAAGGATTAGTATTTTAATAACATTATAGTAACTAGTTATGTAACTAACTGGTTATAAATTAGAGTTTCAAATATGATTGAATTAACAAAAAAAAAAACAAAACAAGGAGGAGCACATATTATTGATATAAATAATAATTATCAGATAAGTAAAGTTTTTTTTTTTTTTTTTTCCTTGAGATAGAAAAGTAAAGTTTACCTCTCAAGTCTCAACTTACCGTTGTATCAAAGGTAGCTCTAAAAATCAATTTTCGAGCTTAGATCATTTTTATAATCTTCATCTTAAACTTTCTATAACAAAATGTTGCAATTTTAACCTTTTAACAAATTTTCACACCTATTATAGGAGAAATTCGTGGTCAGAGACTTGATGAAATCCACGAGCTCAATAAAGCCTGCGAGAACCCATTTTGGGCTCGACCCCAAGTGGACCCTCATTCGTGCCAGGCTCGTAGACAATCAATTCCTAAACCATCTCCAAATAGGATACGAGAGGATCAAGGGCTCACAGAAACCAACGAGGAAAAGGTCACATGTGTTCCTCATCCGTGCAAGGGTCGTAGACAATCAATTCCTAAACCATCTCCAAAAATTATTATAACATTGATTATCATACCGAAATGATTAGTGGTCTAGTAATTTCATTGTTTCTTGATAATCCAGTTCAACACCACGATCACAGGTTTGATCTGAAAATCGATATTTGGCTCATATTATTTTAGAATAAAAATACATGGATTATCAAAATTAATTTGTGAGTTATTATAGTTGTGATGAGAAGTTACAAACTAACACACCAATTACTATAATCGATAGCACAAACACAAATTAGGTTATTATAATTAAACTTTAACTTACCATTAATCGAAAGCTCAGACGCCTTCTAAGATCTTAAAATTTACCTACCTTTGATATACTTTTCACATATCATAGCTTCGTACCCCAAACGTTACGCATAGCCCAGTCAGTTCAACACCAAACAAAATTTTCCAACAAATAACAAAATTGGAGGACCAACTTTATAATCTCTTCAAAAAACTCAAATGAAGTAAGGATTTACAATTACAAAAAGGTGATAAATTTATTCAGGTAAACAAGAAGGAATGTAATTACAATGAACAAAGGAAGACAATTTATGAGGGCATGTTAAATAAAATAAAATTAAAAAGAAAAAACAAAACCTTAACAAGCCAAGGCTGAGAAAATGGTGGTTTTCAGATTCATACCTTTTTTTTTCTTCCAATAAACATGAGATTTATATCTCACCAAGGCTGTGTTTTCTCCATTATGCATCTGTACAAAATTCAATTTGAATCTATAAGCAAAGCCTAATCCTCTTCTCTTCCCTCTCTGCATCTGTGATTGAATGTGGCTTTGTAGCTCTCTTTCCCATGCATCTTTTGTAAGGCACAAACCCTTTTGTGTTCTTTTCATGGCTACTTATTAGTTCAGAAGACAATGCTTTTCCAATCAACCAATCTTTAGAAACTGAATCTTCATCTCTGTTGGGAAATAGTCTGTTGCTTTGGATATCATTTTCTCCGCATTTGTTGGTGTTTTCCTCGCTGTTTACTGATCCGGTGTTTGAATCACACCATGATTGATCCTTGTGAGTTTCCTTATCATCAACCTCTGGATTCAAATGTGAATCTGCTTGTTTGAAACATTGTACCAAAGGGTGTGGGTAGCTGCCATAAGAGCTCCACCACGAAACCGGGACAGCTGAACCGAGGTCTTGATTTGAGTATCCGCTGTGGAGTTGTATGAAATAGTAAGCTCCATGATTCCAGGTGCTCTCTTTATTTCCCATGGAAGATTCCATGACCTTGGAGTTCCATGGTGATATTTGCTTGTCGTTTTGGCTTTGTTTATGGTTAGCCTCGGATGCGCAGGTCTCTATGGTTGGAGTTTGGTTCTGGGGATTTGTTATTAATACAGTTCTTCCAAAGAGCTTAAGACTCTGGATTGGCACTTCTTTTGTAGAGGCTTCTTTTTCATTCACATCATCCCTCGGAAATAACTCCAGGTTCTGTCATAAAAAATAACAGAGCTTTTAGTTGAATCAATAGTGATTAAAGTAATCTATATAAGCTAATGAAAAGATGGATATAAGATAGGAGACAAAAAAAGCTGTACCTTTGAAATTTCCTCATGGGGGATTGGATTTTCTGTCCCTGGGGTTGCTGTTGGAGATTCATTGTCCAAGGATGATGAGTTTGGTTCTGTGGATGGAATAGATGAATCTGGAGATGCACTGTCATGACGAATTCTTGAACTGGCGAAAATTAGCACATCCGAATCGCTTGCTGCTATGACAGCTGATGATGGGGATTGACATTCTTTTTCTGAAAGTTGTGGGGACAAAGACCTTGTCTGTTCTGAAATGGAGGATAACTTATGCGACCGAGGTAGTACTTCTTTACGAGGATATGGATGAGCCGGTTTTCGTTTCGGGCGCGGTGGAGGAATCTCGATGCATCCTACTGAAGTTGTGCTACACCCGTTTGAATTACGTGTGACCTAAGGAAAAAGAAATCAATGAGAAATCGTGATGTACAAGCATCAAATTGTCAAGGATTGTTTGCAAGCCTCATGATTCTTAACAATTACTTACATTCATAAATCTGGATATGTAACATTATGGTAGATAATGAGAACTGGCATAAGAGCATTATACCTTGGAGAAGAACTTCTGAGCATGGCTACGAATCTGAACTGCAGTTTTCGTGCCCACATACTCTGTTACAGAAAAAAGAATCATGAGAAAAAATGAAAAAAAATACAATAAGGATTCCATATCGTTTGTTTGGTTATGTGCAATCAACCATCATGCTCTTTTTTATTCAACTAACCTTCAATTTGTCGCCAATCACGACCAAATAGCTTGAGAGCTTCAATAAACTTTTCATGCTCTTCCTCTTTCCATTTTTCTCTTTGTTTTGTGATTGTGTATGGTTTCCTTGCCTAACCAATGAAAAACATAGAGGTAAGAAATTAATAAAAGAGGCTTGAAATAAACATGCCAAAATTCAAAAACAGAGAAACTAGGCAATGAAAGTAAAAACCTTGGGAGAAAACTCTTTCCCACTTGAAAAATTGTCCTTCAATTGGATATTTGCTGATGAATGTTGATCAACAGTCACAGTTGATTCATAAACAGCTGAACTAATGTTCTCAGAACAGAAACCTCCACTAGTATTCTACAGTAAAGAACAATCAGAAGACAAGTTAATAATAAGGTTTGAGAAGATCGCTTATCAAACAACATTCTGGTTATGACATTGATTTTTTTCCAAAACAAAGTAAAAAGCTCTGGTCTTGAAAATAAACTAAAAGAACTCAAGCCAGAATGGATTCTTACCATATTTAAATTCCCAGAATTATTCAAAAAAAAGTTCATAGGATGATCATTAACCAATACAAACGATAAGAACTCAAATGGTGAGGTGATATAAGTAAGATTTTTTATGTTTTGTTCACTTTTCCCAGATGCCTTGTATATATTACTTAACCAAGCGGAAATTATGTACCCAGTTTGTAGATAATTACAAACTCCAAAAAGGGAGAAAAAAAATGCGAACAGAAGACTAGCAGAAATTGTGCACGATTGAAATATGTCTGAATAACATCTATCAGAGTAAATCCAAACCAATCAGCAAACGAAAAATGCCTAAAAATTCGCAGATAAATTTGGAAAACTTTACAAGAGTAATTTTAGGAGCCCAAACTTTGGCTTGATTATACATATCAGCTAATTTTGACCAAAATTCATCACATGGGCAAAACAAAAAGGAAGAACAAAACACGTTCTCCCTATTGTTTCTCTATTCTAATTCCAATAATTAACAAGATTTAAACATTTTCAAGCTGCAAAAACGGACCAAACAAATCGTGTGTTCAAATTTACATTTAAAAAGATGAAAGCAGGAGAAAAAAAATTAGAATATCCATACTTGTAATTGCATGTTTGCAGCACCCATGTGTAAAAGCTTCCTCTGCTTTTACGACGATCAAATTCTTCAATAACCCTAAAATTGAAAGATCGGGCTCTGAACCCTAAAATCTTCCTCTGGGGCTTCAAACTCGGAAAAAACAAAACGAATCCGATTGGCGCCAGTAGTTCACAGAAACAAAGAACGATTTCGTCCGTACAAGAGCGACAAAAGAAGAAACTAACTACTCCATTTCGAAGAAGAACAAGAAAACAAAATCACGAACTATAAACTTCATTCTGTAAATCAAACAACTCCTGGTGAAGCAGAGAACAAGGAAAACCAGATCAATCACGTCTCCAGTGGAGACGAAAAATTGAAAAATAACAGAGACGATGGAAAATTGAGATTGAACACTGCAATGGACGGGGAAAAAACCAGTCCGTTTTGGGGAAATTCGGAATGGAAAATCGAAAGGAAGAAGCAGAAAAGATTCAGGTTGTTGAAGGAGAAGGCGATTATGTGAAGATGATGAGAAAAAATGGAGAGGAAATTGAGAGAAATTAAGAGTTGAAAGAAAATCTGTAGATGGAAGAAGAAGGAAGAGAAGACGATGATGTAGCTCAGACAAGAAATCGACGACTGAGAACTTTGGCTTCCGGTGAAGAGCAAAAATTAAAATAAATTAGAAAATAAATAAAGTTCCTGCCACAAATAGTCTCTGTCATTAGTAACGGATTAAACAGGTCAAAGTTGCTTTTATGAGAAAATTAATTTTATATATGTTTCAATAGTCCCTTACATAGCATAACATAACTTTGAAGCGATTACTTTAATAATGGTAAATGAAAAAAAAAAGTGATTATTTTAATTTTTAAAAATAAATATAAAAGTAAATTAAAAAAATATACCATCATTAAAAATGAGTATTATTAAAACATCTGGCGTGAAAGTATTCAAAGATAAAAAATGTAAATTGTCTGATTTTACAATATTTGAATATCAAATAAATTCGTAAAATACGTAGAAAATTTATTTTTAGATAAATGGTTATTGTATAAATTGAACTGGCCTTTTTATTTTATTATTATGTTTCATTTAATGTTTTTGTCCTTTCACATTTTAATATTGAACGAATGAGATATTTATAAAACATTGTATTATTGTTGAAATCATATATTTGTCCAATTATTTTAAATTATTGAATTTAGTACTATTAATTATGGTGTAAAATAGAATACATTCGTGCAATAATATCATATAACCAATATGGAAGACATGTTTGGATAAAATATTTTGGAAATGAATGATGGTGATTGTGAAGCTTTTAAATGGTTACGAGAGATTTAATAATAACTTAATGTTAAAATTGAAAATTAAAAGTGATTTTTTATAGAAACTCTCGATAAATAAAGTTTTTTCAAGAATCAAATCCGTGATCGTGGAATGAAAATCGATTAACATCAAACCGCCACCAACCTATTCAATATCCGAACGAAGAATTGAGTCAACTCAAATATCAGTCTCACAAATGCACTATTTTTTTTTTTTTTTAGATTAAATCCGCTATTTACCATACTAGATTAATTTTAAATAAAATTACTGTCAATTAAATACTAGAAAAGTATTTTAATATGTAGTTCAATTTAATAGATGGAAATTACGAGAAAGGAAGGAGAATAAAAAACAAACAAACAAACAAAATTCCAGTAAAAAAACAAAACAAACTAAATAAAATTTGTGGCTCACGTCCGCAGTTTAGCTACATTACACGTGGCAGTTCTTCTATTATCTTTTCTTTTGGCCCAACTTTTTTCCAATGGGACCTGCTTCTGACGTCATCACTTCCGACCTTTTTTTTTTAATAAGAATGTCAACAATTTTTTTTCTTCGTTCAAACAAAAATCTATTGGTTTTATTTTCTTGAAGTTTTTTTTTTTTTTTTTTAATTAAAATTGGTACCATGCCCAAATTTTCAAGTAGTCATTCAATTATTCTTGTTCAAGAACGCTTAATTGGAGTTTCTATAATTATATCATTTCTCTTATATTTATTGAAGAGTATCATAGAATAACCATTTAAAATTGATAGAAAATTGAAAAATCAAAATCTAACTTTATAATCTAAACACATAAAATTATCGATAAATTAATATATTATTTATTATAATAATTTGTGACCATATTGTGATTTTTTTTTTTTTTTAGATAAAAGTTTATGAATGTCGTAATTATAAAGACGACAAATCAATTGAATCTGAACGTGGACAGCTTTTTTTTCTTTCTTCTTTTTTTGTTCTCGAATTCCATCAAATTCATAATGGGAAACCAAAATAATCTAGGCCAAATAAAATTTGTTTGATTCTTTTTGTTTAATTTTAAAAAATCGACCTTATCCTATTCCAATTAAAGTCACTTGCTTTATTATTATTATTTATTTTTTTTAAATCAAGTCACTTGCTCTATCATGTACTTACTTTTATTTCACTTCTTTATCTTACATGATTTTAAAATGTTAGAAAAATATTCTACTCAATCTTTCCAATAGATATTAAACTTATTTGCACAATAAACTTTTTTCAATGTCGTACTTTGTTTTAAAATCGAATTCAAACTCTTCCCCACACCAAATACAAAAAGGATACAAAAGTTAATTTATTTTTGTATGAATCATACTTTTGAAAGTCGGTTAAGTGATTTTTATATGATAGTCGGTGACTCGATCGTCCTTTTTAAATGTTTTAGTTGTTTTTTTTTTGTTTGTAATTTTTTTAATAACAAATAGTACTTAGGATAGAGCAATACATGAATGACAAACATTTCTAACACTATTAAATTGAAACTTGATCAAAATGTTGTAAAATGTTACCCTTATTTAAATTTATGGTTAAAATTCAAACATTCCCATTTTGAGGTTTAAATCAATAAGATAGAAAGTTGATTGTCAAACTTACATGACATTCTAAGGAAAAACTATGACCAATCAACTTAAAGGGTTGATGATGTATTTAATTTTATTGTTTTGTGATAAATCAGTTCAATACCACTGTCAAAAATTTGATTATGAAAATTGATATTTGGCTCTCACGTATGCAAGAGTACTCTCTCTATATAGAGTTTTGGTTCCCTTCCTTTATTTTATACTTTAAAAAGAAAAGGAAAAAAAAAAACTATGACCAATCAACTAAACTAAATTAAATCATCAATTAAAATCCTTTTTTTTTATGCGCACATTGAAAGTTGAAATTATCCTACCTCAATTTGTTAATATTATATTAAAAAAAAAAAAAAAAAACAACCAACCAACCAACCAAAACTCGTCACACACTTTATCCATTCTTTTGCTTTATATATATTTCAAATAATTAGCTCTAGTACGTTAAAAAAATGACAATGATAAAAATATAGTTCAACTAGTCTATATATATATATATATCGGGGGAAAGAGGACAAATATCGATTCTCATTATCGAACCTATAATGATGTTAATCGGTTTACAACCAAAGAATAAAATCATTGCACTATTAACTCATTCAAACTTTTATGTTTAAGAAAAAATATATAAATTATAAATTGATTAAAAAAGTATTAAATTGAACTAAATGCATTAAAAAGCATTTATAAATTAAAATATCATCGATTTGAATTCTAAAATTTAAAACACAAATGAAACGACCTAGAGATTAATATTGATCGGTTAATCATACCAAAGAGTAATATATATGTTACAAACAAGAAAAAAAACTAAACTAAAAAGATAATGACCAAGAAAAATGCTGGAGGTACTGAAAAAAATCTGCTGGAAGAAAACAATATTTGATAGGACGTGTGCTAAACATAAATAAAAATATAGAAAATAAAAAATAAAAGAAAAATATCTCCATCAATATTCAAACAAAAGCGGAGAAAGTGGGCCACGAGTTTAATGGATGAGGCAACCAAATATTTAATTTGAAATTAAAATTCCCATTCATTTTTCAATAAAAAAAAAACAATTAATAATATATTTTAGCTGTCACTTTTATTTTTTTTTTTGAGAAAAAAAGACATGTCAGCTGTCATTAATGGTGTGTTTGGGATGAGGGAAATGGTAATGATTAAGAGAGAAATTGTAATAAGATGGAAAATAAAAAGAAAAATGATTATTTATGTTTAGAGAAAAGATAATGATTACGAAGAGAATGATTATTTGTGTTTAAGATAAAAGTAATGATTATAGAAAAACTAAAATAATGAATATGATCTGAATAAAAAATAGTGATATGATGTATGAAAGTCGTTGGAGATAAAATAAAAAGTAGTTAATGGAAAAATGAAAAAAGTAATTTTTGAAAAACGTGATTTAATTTTCGGTGATACAAACACGAAAAATCATCTCCATCCTTATTTTTCTCTTTATTCTTGGTAGTCCAAACACTCTCTAAATTATCTCACGCTTTTCGGCCACGTCACCTTCCACTTTTCACTTTTCCACGTGACACTCATAACTCATTCTGTACGCGCCCATGTGGATGTCTTCCCGCAACTCGCTTCTAATTGGCTGCAGCTTTTTCGTTTTTATATATTTTTTTTAAACGTAAAGAAAAACATTTGCGACCACAAAAATTACCGATAGCGACGTTGCGTGAACAAAAGGCGGATATTAGATTGGCGGTTTTAGAGCACTGGTAATTGACACGTGGCATGTTAATTTAAAAAATGGAACGTTCGAGTTTTTTTTTTTTTTTTTTTTATCATTATTATTATTATCATCATTGTGAGGTGTTAGATTTTTTTTTTCTTCCCCTTTCTCTCGCTTTTGGATTGGATATTATTCTTCCATTATCGTGACATGATGGCCATTAAAATTAGATATACATTTATCAGAAATAACTGCATGCTCCCTATGTTCTATGTGGTAAAATTTAGATCATTTATTTTATTTTTAACTTTAAAAAATGATATTTAAAAGAAAAAAAGAAAAAGAATGGTCCAAATTTCGCCACATAGGCGGTAGCATGCTGCCCAATAATTTATCTACATTTATTTTCATAAATTACAAATTTTTTTTTTTCACAATGCTTGTGAAATGTTGTTTATTTATTTATTATCATTAGAAAACAATTGATTGGTGGACGTGGTTAAGAAGAAAAAAAAAACAATTGATTCAAGTGTGATTTTGGTTTATATATGAGAGATTCGAAAGCACATGTTAATCACAATAATACATTAATAAGAATATTGTTCTAGCGATATTTTGTATAACTTAACAATCATGAGATTATAGTTTGATTTTTATTATTCTTCAATATTGTTGAATAAAAAAAGTCAATCGTACGTGTTAAAAATATATTGTACATATTATAAAATAATAAAAATGAGTAATACTCTAGTTGTGTCATGTATAACATGATAACTAGTTGGTTATGGGTCAAGTCTCAACTCCGATTGAATTTAAATATTAATATAAATGTATGTAATTAAATTTATCTCAACCATAAATGTTTTATTCCTTATCAACATACATTCAAGTAAAACAATGAAATTAAATCATTATTATAGATTATGAACGAATATATATGTTAGATTCTGAAAATTTATAACATATCCTACAAAATATTTTATAAAAAAATGTATCAATTCTTTTTGTTATGTTGATTATTTGTGTATACCCATATATAAGTGGGTGGGGAAATGTTCAAATCTCCTATTGAACAAAATCATTTGCCATACACGAAAATATTGAAGTTTTGTAGATCTCTTTAATAGACTTTTTTTTTAGCCATTTTCTACATTTTTTCCCCTTTTTGTAGGCATTGAATTGTATTCGCTTGTTTTATATCATTTTAAAAAACAACAAAATAAAAATTGATGGATTATTGAATGTTAAAATGTTTTTTTTAGTACAAGTTGGGGAGAAGAATTACAAATACCAATTTTAGGAATCGAACCCATAACCACGAAATGAAAATGAATTAACATCAAACCAAATAATCAATCGCGCCATCAACCCATTCAGTATTTGTAATTCTCTTCTCCCAACTTGTACTAAAAAAACATTCACTTTCAATGTTAAAATGAATGTTAAAATTAGAAATTGCCAAAATCTACATATCTCATGTAATATTTGCTATATCAAAGTGTTTATTCGAGGATGCTAATAAATGATGTTATGAGTAAGTCTTGACAATACAAATTTAATTGAAATTGATAATACAAATTTAATTGAAATTGATAGAGAAGTTTTGGAGACCAAACAAGTTTTGAACAATATAGTTGAAGGCCAAAGCAGGCCCAAAGATGAACTTTGGGCTAAAAGCCCTATTTATTTTAGTTCTAACAATAAATTTAAATGTACAATTATTATTATTTTTCATTTCATTTTTTTTAACCACAAGACACTTTATAGGGGATTTTACCTATATAGCCAAAAAATAATAATAATAATAATAAAATAATAACAATAATATATAGCACTTTAAAAAAAGTAATAATTACCCTAGGTAGCACAAAAATGAGCAGACCAATGAAATGATGAAAATGCCCATACTTCAACAAGTTTCCAACCTATCAATTTGTAACTAAAAGTCTTCAATCATTTTTTTAGATAACATTAAATCAATTTTCAATCGATAACCTTTATTCCATTAGATGATGGATTCAACAAGTTCAATCAATACTTAATGTGGAGAGAGCAAAATTGAAAAACAAATAAAAACCTAAATTTGCTATAAAAGTAATATTCTACAAAATATATGTTATAATTAAAATGCAATGTACCAAAAATTTGAAAGTAAATTCTCTTTTATTTATTATGATTTGACAAATTTGATTAAATAGTTTAAATGGTTTTATGAAAACAATATTTTCTCTAAATTACTAACTTCAAAATTTATCGAATAGGTTTGATCTTAATAACTGTGGTCTGCACTTCCAATTTCCGTTCTTAAAAAAAACCTTTAAATCTTATTTAATTATATTAAAAATCAAATAAATTCTAAACATTTTCTTCAAATTTATAATTTAATCCAATAAACTACTTTTTTTTTTTTTGTAATTTTCGTCATTTTATCGTCGCAGTACAGAGCCTACTACTTACCTCGATTGATAACCTCTGCGAATTTCAAGTTTTCTCTCTTTCTCCTTTTGTGTGATTTTCGTTCATCCATTTGCAACTCTTCAGCTCTATTTCTCTTAGACGGAAATTTGATGAACTAGGTTTCGATCTTGTCGATTTCATCTTTGATTTGTTTTTATTTGTATTTGAATTGATCAATTGGAGGTATTTCTTTCTTTTCCTCGACATGACGATATTCTTTATGCTGTTTTGATCCCGAATCCCACCATTTTGTCTGCTAATTGATAGGTTTTCAAATTGTTTCTTCATTTTTTTCCAAGCTCGAAGGAAATCCCTAAATGGGGTTTTATGTTTCTCTGTTTATATCTTCAGTTGTGAAGGTTTCATGGTGAGTTACTTACTGTAACGTGTAGGGCAATGTTCACTAATGATCAGAGGCAACTGGAACGAACTGGAAGATATGGAACTCCAAGGCTTCAATACCTTCAGGTGCCTTTCATTTGTTTTTCTTGTCTATGACTGATTGTCTGTTATTGAAAATATTTCCGTATTGTGATTTCTGGAGGGATTAAATTATTGTTCAGTATCTGTTGTTCTTTGATTTAAATTTGAAGCTAAGACGTGGAGTTTTACTTTTGTTTGTTGAGTTATTTGTTTCAGTTTGTTTGAGATTTGATTTTCAATGCTCTTTTTCGGTGTTTTCATTTTTCAGGAATTAGTGAATGAATTTCAGAGTTCAACTAGTCAAGGTATGTTTCTCCCTTCCATTAGAAACTTGACTGGAAGATTTTGGGAGAAATTGTTTAAACTATCTGAAAATATTATTATTTCAGTTTTTAGAGGTGTTCAGTTTGGAGTTTGCGAGAACAAGGGGTGCAGGGAGTTGTTATAGATAGTTTTTTTCTCTTTTGTGAGATGAGTTTTTTTTTTAGTTGTAGAAAGTGAGGTTGTGTACCATTTTATAGGGTTTTAGAGCGAGCGAAATAATAAAATTCTTAGAGCGGTGGAGAGATCTTCGGGTGATATTTGGGCTATTGTTAGATTCAAGATTTCTCTTTGGACCTCGGGTACCATTTTACTAGTTTGGAGATATTTTTTATAGGTGTTACCCTGTTACTTAGGGTTGTATTTCTGTATGTCCTTTTCTTTTGATCTTTCATGCTCTTTTGGATAGGGTTATGCAGTCCGTGTGTTTTCTCCTTGGTTACAGGACATCGTACATCGTTTATAGGGTTGTTTGTTTTTTTTTGTTTAAATACTATCTTTCGAATTTGATTGCGATGTTTATTTCACCTGAAAGGATGACTTATAAGTAGCAAATGATTTTTTTGACATCAAGGGAGAAAACCAGAATTACTCCCAAACACTTCATAATCCCCTTACCTTTCTCTTAGGAGATTATTGACAACAACTCTTCACTAAATGCATGAAAAGAATACATCCAAAAGGCCTAAGGTTCCAGAACCACAGGAGATAACAAAATTTACTGTGAAAAGCTATAAAGTAGAGTAGTTGTAAAACATTTAGCATGTTGTTCATTTGGAAAATCATATCAAAACAATTTATATGGTCCCTTTAAGCATCTCTGAAATTTCTTTGTTTTCTTCGATATTTCTGTAATGATAAGATAACGTTTTCTTGCAGGAATATAGAAGGTTTTTTTTGAGTTCCAGGAATAATTTATACTCATAGTGATGATGACATATTTATGTAATTTCTCTTAACATAGGAGTTTTGCCTGATGAATTCCAAAATGTTATGGTTCTTTTATTAGAAACTCAAAAGGCTAAACAGTTTGCATTCCTCTTGAACTCACAGAAATAAAAGAAAGAGTTGCTGCAAATTTGGCAAACTTTGCTTATGATCCTTACAATTATTCCTTCTTACGCCAGGTATAAATCTCTATTTTGGCTTTTGGCATACTTTTTTTCAGAGCTTCTCTATGGATGTTTGCCTCCTTTTCCACTTTTCTGAACTGTATTACATAAGTGTAATTTTTTGTGCAGCTAAATGTTTTGGAGCTTTTCTTGGACTGCATAACAGAGCCAAATGAGAAACTTATTGAATTCGGCATTGGAGGGATCTGCAATTCTTGTGTTGGTGCGTTTTGGATTTTGAACCTTGGGTTGATTGTTTTATTGATGAGATGGCTAGCTGACCACTGAGGCATTTTACTGTTAATATTTTCCAGCAGATCCTGCTAATGCTTCTATTATAACTCAGTGTGGTGGGATTCCCCTCATCATTGAATGCTTATCAAGCCCTGTAAGAAATACTGTAAGTTGTGAACCTTGTGTGTTACTTCTTGTTATCTTTTCACTCTCAAGATCATTAATAGAATTACAAGAGAAAAAATTAATCATTTGGGTCTTTGGAAAACTTAATTTTTTGTGATAAAGCTTCTCTTTTTTAAGATTTTCAGCCTGATTTAGCTTTCCTTTTCTTCTCTCTTTGCTATTAAATATTGAATCTCCATGTATTTTCCTCTCTTGTCTTGGATAATGATTTTTTTGCTATTAAGATGATATTATCCCTCTCAGACCTCTTATTGAAGTGATAGTTCATACAGGATTGTTACCTCATTTTTGTAATTATGACCTATCTTTCTTATTTGTTCATTTGCATCATTTGCTGGAATTGTTCACCATAGGATTTTTTATAATCTTTCATTTATCAATATATATTCCCTTTGGTTTTTATCCAATGAAGTGCTTTTTTTTTTCTTTTCTTTTTTTCTTTTTCTTTTTGGAATTTAATGTGAATCATGCAGTTAGCTCCCTTTTGTGCTTTGCCCAGATCATTAGTGCACAGAGTATGTTCAGAATTCAGCCACAGTTGAAAATGCATTCACCCTTGTGGTAAATTTAACAATTCTTATCAGGTGAATTATGCACTTGGCGCCCTATATTACCTCTGCAATGCATCAACTAAGGAAGAGATTATGAAGCCAGAAGTGGTAGATGTCATCAAGAGATATGCAGCGGCAGAGAGTGCGAGCTTCAGTCATCTGGCGAATGCTATTCTGGACAAGCACTTACCCCAGAGAAATTGAGACTCGATATCCTTGGTGGCGAAATCGAGTGGAAGCATCTTCACTGATAGGTTTTCCTATCCTCCTTTTCTCTTTATCCTTTTATGATCTTATGAGTACTGGCTTATCTGTACGGTTACTGGGTGTTTATCAAGGATTTTCCAATGATGATTCTTGTGTATTGCCTAAAGATTATTTAACAGTAGTGTAAGTTTTTTTCTAACGCCCCATTGTTATGATTATGTTTTCTTATTACAGGGGTATCGGGCTCACCTTTTGTATTTCGCTCGTGGTCCTCCCTTATTCGACTCCATGAAGGCCTTTGCCGACTCAAGTAAGCTTTAGAAGAACAGGGTTTTAAGTTGTTAAATTTCCAACCTTGATGAATGAACAATTCTCCATGAATTGGGATGGTAGTCTCTAAAGAGGTGATATTTTAATACTCTCTTTGATTTCAAGTATTTGTATTGGATTAATTAAGATAAGATGTAAAGCTTCCATGGTCATGTCAAGAAAATAGATTTTTTTTTTTTTTTAATTTTATTATTATTTTTTTTATAAATATTATTATTGCTACTATTTGTGTGTTCAACATGTGAAAAGTGATAGATTCAAACTTTTGACTTGGTTGGAGACATGTTTAAGACCTATGTTCAAATTAGCTTACCAATATTAAAGAGATCTAATTAACATCACTTTTGCGAGTCTTAGTCTTAAGTTCCTAATCAGTGTTTCAAGTTCGGGACTCACTAGTGACAATAATTTATAGACACCTTCTGTTTCTCTATTATTTCGATGTCTTCAGATGCCTGACCTTGGGACGAGTGTGGTTATCCTGAGTATAGTAGAGCGAATCTCCGATTTCTCGATTTCAAAAAAAAAAATGGTGGCTCACTTTAAGATTTAGCCTACTCTTTTCTTCACCTGATGGCTCACTTTAAGAAAAGAAGGCAACGACATTCAAATCCTATTCAAACTACTTAATCTTCCTATTCCTTTTGTCCTTTTAACCTGAAAGTTAAGTTTCTCAAATGTTGGTTAGCACATAGAACTAATCAACTATCTATTAGCAAAGTTTGCAAGGTTTCTAAAACAGCTCTATGCAATGGGTTCACAATCTACTTAGAGGTGGGGGAGTAAATAAGTAATTTTGTTTTTACACCTTAGATTTTAAACTTTTGAATTTGTTTTTATTTTGAATTGTCTTAGTAAATGATAGTATTATAACTTCGTGAATTTGGAATAGTTGAAAGTTAGAAAGTGAGATTGCAATAACCTAATAACCTAATAATCACATCAGTTTTGTCATGCTTTTTTTTTTTTTTTCCCCCTCCCATTTATATAGTTTTCTAGAAATATCCATTGAGATTTTACATGGACATTTTTCATGCTCTCTTGGGTTTCATCTCCAGGTACAAAGATCAACACGAACAACTTTCTTTGATTAGCGGATGTTTAGTAATTAGAGATTTTTTTAGTACAAATTGGAGGTGGGTTTGTTAATATAAGAGCCAAATCCGATTTTGGGGTTCGAATTTTTGACCATGGAATTGAATTGATTAACACCAAACAAGATAATCAATTGTACTACCGATCAAATTTGGTTAGTAATTAGAGATTTAAACACCTCCGTCTCAACTATTGTTAAATTAGATTTTTTTTTTCCGATAATTCGACCTGATAATTAAAAAAAGAAAAAAGAAAAAAGAAGCAATGTATAATTTGACAAACCTCTCCTAAACGGTGTTTGGTTAGGTTATTCTAAAAAAGTG
>JBBMKA010000030.1:1790155-1800386 GCA_037833695.1 Sechiopsis laciniata
TGTCCAACATATTAATCAATATTCTCCATTTAATAATTATCCAATAATTATTAAACCAATTAATATGTCCAACATATCAATTTACTATGATCTTTTAATTAAATAACTATTCAATAATTTTTTATAATTAATTTATCAAATAAATTAATTTCTCCTTATTAATATTTATTTAGTAAATATTAAATTAATATATCCAATATATTAATTTGCAGGTTTAATAATTTAAACTTTATGCTCCAATTAATTATGTCCCACATAATTAATATGTGAATTTAAACTCTTCAAACTCACTCTCTAATAAAATAGTGTACCAGCAAGTATGAGCTAGCCCGGGGACCGGTGGACCTATAGGTTGAAAGCTACAACGACCCGAGATCCGATCCCTATTCGTTAACACCAGACTTATTCCACTAAAGGTATGTGTTAAACTCTTTCGCACTATAGGACAAGTTAACGTCTACGGATATAATCGGTCATCTGTCATATGATCCTTCACGAGCTTGTTCGTAATTCACAACTAGGACAAGAAATCCGTTCTACCCCTGTGATTACATCTTTCTTCTTAAGCGCCACTGATTCCTCTAATGAACAAGTGTTTATAGTCCAACTATAAATCAATGTCCTCTCGAGCCAATGAGAGGCGGGATCCCTTTGTCCAAGCCCTAGAATAAGTTATTAAGGGAACAACTCTACATCTTTCTCAAATTTCTGGAAGGCATGAATTCCTTCTTGTGATGTTGCATTCCTTCTTGAACACTTCTGTTGTAAACTATACTAGTAGCAATCTCCTTTGAAACAGAATTCATGATCTAATAACATATGATGTTGTTGTTACATTTCCAAGAAATCGCCAATGTCGCATTTGTGGATCTTGATTGTTTCAGTGACAAAACCTTCTTTATTCTTGTCGGAGAGAGCGATCGTCATGGCCCTTTTCTAAGATACAAAGTTGGCAGTGCCGGTAAGGGGCTGTGTAACAAGGGCAATGATCGAATTGAATGAAGGGTGGATGAGAAAAGGATTGATCTGGGCTTCAATGGTGGCAGAATCATTAGTGTTCAACTCTTCTGGATCAGCCATTGAAGAAGATAGGGATTTGTAATAAAATTTAGAACAGGTAGAAAATGGGAAAATGCACGAAATGTACTCTAGTACCATAACACGATTTATAAACTAAAATCTCACATATCTTTTATTGAATAAAGCTTCTCATATATATAGGAGAAGTGCCATGTAAAGGAGCTCTAAAGCATTAACAACTTACTAATTATGAAGAGAATAGAAATACAAATATAACATAAAAATAGCTAACTAATTATGCAGAAGATTGTGCAGAGAACAGAAATAACAAAATAAAATAGAAAACTAATATGCAAATATATTCTCATAATAGAAAAAATAACAAGAACAAGCTCTATTCTTTCGATGTGAGTTTTCTCATTCTCAATTTCACTTAATTTTCAGGGTGGAAAATACCCAATTGGGTATTGCCAAATAGAGCTCGTGTATTTATTAGCGACTTTTCGGTCCTTTCTTCACAAATGGTTTCTTAGAAGGGAAGAAGCTACTCCCTTTCTTCTGCTCTTTATATATATATATTGAATTAGAGTTTCAAAAGAGTTCAGAGGGGTGAAAAAGAGGATAAATATATTAATTATTATTATTTTGTAAACTCATCTATCTTTTAATCATAGTTAATTTTTTTTATTTAATTTAATGACTATTTTTCAACTTTAAAAAAAATGATCAAAATTAGACATTTAAAAATTTAAATTATATTGAAATAAAAATAATAGTTTAAAGACTAAAATTAGACAACCATAATAGTCCACAAAATGATATTTTATCCGATATTCAAATTTCTCAACAATTTAATGTTGCTGAATAAAAAAAAAAAAAGGTAACAACTAGTGTGGTGTTTCTAACATGCCCAAGTTAAAATACTCCAAAGTCAAGAATACATTACATTCTATATTAAAAACAAATTTACAAACTATAAATTAAGTATGATGTATGAAGCAAATGTCCCATCAACTTCAATAGTAAGGGAGAGATTCAAGTTTAATACTACAAGTATTGTAATTAGTAAACATTTATTAATTAGAGACAAAATAATCTATTCTTATCTTTCCCACATGATACATTCTTTACTTAAATATCCACTATTTGACCAAAATATATCCAAAAACCCGCATATTCAGCCGAGAAAAAGCCCTTGAGAAGTGTATTTCCAAAGTATTATACTTTCATTACACATTTTTTTATATACAGAGAGAGAGGGAGGGAAATGTGTAAGAAAGAGAAGACACCAAGACAGGTAGATATCAAAAAACAAAAAACAAAACACCAAAAAGAAAGCCCGGAGACAGAGAGAAAGAGTTTAGTAACTGTTTACTTTGATCTGAAGTTCATTTCATAAAAATCAATGGAAAGGAGAATTTTAAGAAAATAAACTTAAAAATTAAAGTTGTAAAGATAGAAGAAAATCTTGATTTTAAAGAAGGGTGTAATGGCAAATGAACAAAGGGGGTGTTTGGGCCACCAAGAATAAGGGGCAGAATGAAAATCAAGATGATTTTTCGTGTTTAGGCCACCGAGAATCATTCCTCCATAATCACGTTTTTCAAAAAAAAAATTTCATTCTCCTCCCAACTACTTTTTATTCTCTCTCTAACAACTTTTTATATATCATATCATTATTTTTCACTCACATTATATTCATTATTTTTTTTCCCATAATCATTACCAACCACAAACACAAATAATCATTTTCTTCATAATCATTTTGTTCCATATTCTCCTTCTCATTCTCATTCTCTACTTAATTATTACTATTTTCCTTGCCCAAACACACCGAGCACAAATCAAACAAACCCACTTGGATTCCAGCCTTTCATTTTTATTTTATTTTATTTTATTTTGTGGACAATATTTTGGTGTTCTGATAGTTGTGGTCCCCATACCCCCATGTGCTTGCCCTTCATTTCTATCATAATCCATTTCTAAACAAATTCTTTGAAAGGTTAAAACCATTTTACTACTTATTCTTTACACAACTGTATTTCAAACATAGCTTAAAAAAAAAAAAAAAAAAACTGTATTTCAAACTTACATTTTGGAAGAAAGATGAACTTGTATCAAATCATTGTTTTGAGTGTATATTTTTTCCAAAATAACGTAAATATTACGTTTTGAACGTGGATTTTTATGCAATCTTCTATATATCTTTGGGTAAACTTAATTCCATAATTCTACTTCAATATCATAAAAGTTATTTGAAAAGTTAAAAAAGAATGTAATCGGTCTACGTTGAGTAGTTTCTGAACTAGTATTCTACAGGTATTTAATTATCATAAATATCCATCCAATCATTGTAACAGACTAAAAAACTAGAATTGTGAAATGTATATCAAGATAAGGATATTATAGTAATACCAAAGATATAGCCTTTAAGTAATAACTATGTATAGCTTATTTAAAACAAATACTGTCCCAACAAAAATATTCGAAAGTAATTTAGAGAATCAGAATACGAGACATATTCCATATTGTAAAAAAAAAAATGGACAAATTATATTGTATGAAGCTAATGTTAGATTAATGTATATAAAAAGTGAAATGATTGAGATTCTTAATCTTCTGATATCTTCTTTTTTGTAAATCTTTTATTAATTAGAAACAAAATAATCTATGCTTATCTTCTTTTTTTTTTTTTTAAGCAAACATAACAATCATATTTAAAATTGAACTGTCAGAATATAGAGAGAAGCTCTCTCCTAAGAGAAACCAAACATGAGGATAGACAAATCTCACCCCTAACCTTGAATCTGCCTCACAGATCCGAGCGGACAAAACAAAATAAAGAAACTTGAAAAATAGTTAAAGAAACACCTACAAATGACACCATAATTATTATGAAACAACAATCAACAATCAATCGAAATTTAAAAAAAAAAAAAAATCGTAAAGAGAAAAACATAAAATTTATGTGGTTCACTAACAGTCTGTTAGCAACACCCAAGGGCAAAGGAGAAAACGTTTTATTAAGAAGAGACGAAAAATGCATAATGTTTTTTTTTTTTAGAGTCAAGAAAAATACAGAATGGTAATTGTGGGGGCTAGGGTTTGTTACGAACTTATATAGTACACTCTCATTAAACTCTATTACAGATAAGATCCAATTACATAAATCCTCATATAGAAAAATAGAAATTGGATTACATATTTTGTTTAAGTTTTGGAGCATTGCCCTTGAACTCTCACCATGAGCCTCGTTCCTAGGACCCTAACTCGCTAACCGGACAGTGAGACCCCAACTAAGTAATCGTTGGACATTAAATAATTTAAGACTAGAGATGTCCATTTAAACTGTGTGGCCAGGCGTAGAAGGTGTGTGCCGACGGTTTTTATAAACCGTCGCTGTAGCATACCCCGACGGCACTATCCCAACGTTTTTTGCGACAGACAAAAAACCGTCGGAATAATCTATTTCGACGGTTTATTCCAACGGTTTTTTGTATTTATGCCGACGGTTTAAGACGTCGGTGAAGACAATTTCTCTTGTTGTGCTGGGACCCGCCTCGGAATCCCCAATTTCATGGTGCATGGGGCAGTGAACGGGGATAAAATTTTCCCCGATGACTAAATAGGGATGGGATGGAGAATATGATCTCCATCCCCGTTTTCCCGGCCCCGCCCCGATATTTATTTTTTAAAGAATCATTTTTTTATTTCAATTAAAATTGTGTCAATATTGCTTCATTATACATTTTTTTTTTAATGTTGAATATGTATATTTTGACAAATTTGTGAGATATATTGATATAAGAAAAAACAATAAAGTAGCTTTACAAAAAAAATAGCAATACAACAACTCTTTTTTGAAAAAGGATAAAACTCCTCTACACATGAATGTGCAGAGGAGCTCTACTTTATACTTATGTGGCACCATACAGTAGCCTTTAAGAGTTATTTTTACACATTTATAGGCTTTGGCAATTTAAACCTACAAAAAAAACTTATATGTTAAAAAATCAAAATGAAACTACTGAAAACTATATTTAAAAAAAAAATGGTGAAAAATTCTCCCCAAAGAACCCGATTCCCACAAGTTCTCCGCATATAATCCCTACCCTAATCCTCGCAAAATTATAACACGATAAATTTTGCAGGGACAAAGAATAGAAATAATGGCGGGAATGAGGACGGTAAAGCCTTCCCATCCTCGCCCCGCCCCGTAAATATCCCTATTTAAGATATATCTCAACTATGATAATGAGTTCGATTTACATTTGGGATAAAAGGAATCTCAAAGCGGTTGAATGGACTATCAAATCTCATTCCAAGTGTTTGGAACTCTGTTACTCTAATGATAGTTGGCCAAATAATGAATAGTGGGTGCTAAGTATAATACTTCTTCATTTCAATCCTTTTTTTAAAATTGTCCAATCCACTATTTCCTATCCACAGAAATCTTTCCTACTTATAATTACACAAATAATGATAACTCATATTATCATTCTAACCAAGGATATTATTACATGCACTTCTAATAGGGATGATTATGAATCTCCTAATAATCATAACCACTCATCATCTCAAGTCTCTTAACACAACAATTACAATCTCCTAATAATCATAATTACCAATTCACCATCTTGAATCTCATAACACTAATTATAATCTCCTAATAATCATAACCAACTCTCCATCTCAATAGTGTATGAGAGAGAAATGTGTGAGTAAGAGAGGAGGCCAGCACAAATTGGATACCCAAAAACAAAAAACAAAACAACAAGAAGGAAGCACATAGACAGAGAGAAAGAGTCTAGCACTGTTTTACTTTGATTTAAAGTTCACATCATAAAAATCAATGGAAAAGAAGCATTTTAAGGAAAAAGAAAAGGGAAAAAAATGAAGCTGTAAATATAGAAGAAAAGCTTGATTAAAAAGAAGAATCCAATGGCAAATGAAGAAACAGAGAGTCCAGCCTTTCATTTTGTGTTATGTGTTGTTCTTGTTTTTGTATTTCTGACATTTGGTTTGTGGGCCCCCACACCCCATGTGCTTCCCCTTCACTTCTGCCACTCCATTTCCTTTGCCCTATAATCCCATCTCTGTCCCCTAAAACACAAGTTCCATCAAAACCCCCCATCCAATAAGTTTAGCTCTCTTGAAAAAAAAAACTTGAAATTTCTTCACCAGAGTTTCAAAACTATGTTTTGATCCATCCTTTCTCTATGGAGAACAAAACCCATTTGGGATTCAACCATTTTTTCTTCATTCATCTCTTAATTCTGTCATCAATCTTGTTCTGTGCAAAACCCCAAGAACTGAGCTTTGATGCTTATGTAATGCTGGCTCTGAAAAAGAGCCTTAACCCTTCTTCTGAATCTCTTGGCTGGTCCGACCCGAACCCTTGCAAATGGAACCATGTTCTTTGTTCCAGTGATAATCGGGTCACTCGGATCCAAATCGGACGCCAGAATCTACAAGGTACGCTTCCTTCAAATCTCCAAAATCTCACTGCTTTAGAGCGATTAGAGCTTCAATGGAACAAAATCTCTGGCCCTTTGCCCAGCTTGAGCGGATTGAGCTCTTTGCAAGTGCTTTTGCTCAGTGGCAATCAGTTCACTTCCATTCCGGCCGATTTCTTCGCCGGAATGACCTCCCTTCAGGCTGTTGAGATCGACGAGAACCCCTTTTCTGCCTGGGAGATTCCGGCGAGTCTTCGAAATGCTTCCACTCTTCAGAACTTCTCGGCCAATTCCGCTAACGTTTCGGGTCGGATTCCGGCGTTTTTCGGCGGCGATGACATTCCGGGTCTGGCCAATTTGCACCTTGCTTTTAATAATCTTGAAGGTGGTCTTCCTTCTAGCTTATCTTGGTCCCAATTGGAGTCTTTGTGGGTTAATGGGCAAATGAGTGCGAATAAGCTTACTGGGAGTGTTGATGTTTTGCAGAACATAACTTCTTTGACTGAAGTTTGGTTGCATTCCAATTCGTTTTCGGGTCCTTTGCCGGATATTTCGAGGTTGAAGGATTTGCAGGTGTTGAGTTTGAGAGATAACATGTTTACTGGTCCTGTTCCTAGTTCTTTGGTGAATTCTGAGTCCTTAAAAGTTGTGAATTTGACCAATAATCTTCTTCAGGGTCCAACTCCTCTGTTTAAAACAGGAGTTGCTGTGGATTTGATTAATGATTCTAACAGCTTTTGTTTGTCTGAACCTGGGGAGTGTGATTCAAGAGTGAATACATTGCTTTCCATTGTGAAGTTTATGGGTTATCCTCAGAGATTTGCAGAGAATTGGAAGGGGAATAATCCTTGTGTTGAGTGGATTGGAATCTCTTGCAGGAATCAGAGTATAAACATTATTCACTTTCAGAAAATGGGGCTTTCTGGTGTGATTTCTCCAGAGTTTGCTTTTCTTAAGGGGCTTGAAAGATTGGTTCTTGCTGATAATAATCTCACTGGCTTTATTCCTGAGGAGCTTACAACTCTTCCTTTTCTAACTGAGTTGGATGTTTCAAACAATCAGATTTCCGGGCAGATCCCCAAGTTTAGGAGTAACGTAATGATTAGCACCAAGGGAAACCCTGATATTGGAAAAGAAAAGAGTGATTCTTCTTCGACTGGTGCTCCGTCATCTGGAAGTTCGGCTGATGGAAAGGGAATGGGTTCGAACGGTGGTGGAAACTCGGGAGATGGGGAAAAGAAACCAACTTCCATGGTTGGAGTTATTGTGCTTTCTGTAGTTGGGGGTGTGTTTGTGCTTTTCTTAATTGGATTGGTGGTTTTGTGTGTGTATAAAATGAAGCAGAAACGATTTAGCCAGGTGCAAAGCCCGAATGCAATGGTTATTCATCCACGGCATTCGGGTTCCGATAATGAGAGTGTGAAAATCACGGTTGCTGGATCAAGTGTTAGTGTAGGTGCAATTAGTGAAACACAATATGGTTGTAGTACTGAGGCTGGTGATATTCAAATGGTTGAAGCAGGGAACATGGTGATTTCAATTCAGGTGTTGAAAAATGTCACCAACAATTTCAGTGAAGAGAACATTTTGGGACAGGGAGGGTTTGGAACCGTCTACAAAGGAGAATTGCACGATGGAACGAAGATTGCAGTGAAGAGAATGGAGTCAGGAGTCATTAAAGGCAAGGGACTAACAGAGTTCAAATCTGAAATTGCTGTTTTGACAAAAGTTCGACACCGACATCTCGTCGCTCTTCTCGGATACTGCTTGGACGGAAATGAGAAGCTTCTCGTCTATGAGTATATGTCTCAAGGAACACTTACTAGGCATCTTTTCAACTGGCCCGAAGAAGGATTGAAACCTTTGGAATGGACAAAGAGGCTGACCATTGCATTAGATGTTGCAAGGGGTGTTGAGTATCTACATGGTTTGGCACATCAAAGCTTTATACATAGGGATTTAAAGCCTTCAAACATTCTTCTTGGAGATGATATGAGGGCTAAAGTTGCAGACTTCGGTCTCGTGCGCCTAGCACCGGAAGGTAAGGGTTCTATTGAAACAAGGATCGCCGGGACCTTCGGATATTTGGCACCAGAATATGCAGGTACATTGCCTTTAATTACTTCCAAATTTCTTTGCCTCTTGCATTTTGTAAATAGCAGAGAAAATATGCTAATATATAACTGTTTTTGGCACGGCATCTATGTCATAACAAACACCTTCAATGTTAGATTTTAAATTTACCAAGTAAATATTTTTCCATGGCTTAGTTAGAACTTCAAATGTAGTTCAAGATAGCGAGTATGGAAAATGGTTAGCGTGTACGGCAAGTCGGACTCAACTTTGAAAACTGTTGAAATTTATCTTCTTTTTCATGGCAATGCACATACTTTAGTTAGTACATCAAGGCAGGAAGCTTAAATTTTGTGCCATGGCTCTCTCACAGCCATGGGTTCTAGATTCTGAGATTCTATATCTTGTTGGAGTTCACTGGGCCTGTGTTTGCGATGATTCGATACTAACATAGGGGTCCTGTTATGCAGTTACCGGTCGAGTAACAACTAAAGTTGATGTATTCAGCTTTGGTGTGATTCTAATGGAGATAATCACTGGGAGAAGGGCCCTCGACGAAAGCCAGCCAGAGGAGAGTATGCACCTTGTGACTTGGTTCCGTCGGATGCAAATCAACAAAGACTCCTTCCACAAGGCCATCGATCCAACCCTTGATCTTACCGAAGAAACGTTCACCAGTGTCAGCATCGTTGCTGAGTTGGCAGGTCATTGTTGTGCCAGGGAACCATATCAAAGGCCAGATATGGGTCATGCAGTCAATGTATTGTCATCTCTTGTTGAGTTTTGGAAACCAACTGACCAAAACTCCGAAGATATCTACGGCATTGACCTCGAGATGTCGTTGCCTCAGGCTCTCAAGAAATGGCAGGCTTATGAAGGTAGAAGTCAGATGGAATCGTCTTCGTCATCCCTTCTTCCCAGCTTCGACAACACTCAAACCAGCATACCGACGAGACCATATGGATTTGCAGAATCTTTCACATCTGCAGATGGAAGATGAAAACCATTTCTATTGTTAAAGGTCATCTTTGGCATTTCCAAGTTATTATCTCATTTACTTCTTGCAAAATAGTGTTTATATGTAATTGTTCACAACCCTACATTTTCCACTGATTTCTCATGTGTTTTAGTATGGATATGCATTAGTGTTTTGAACCAGAAAAGATTGTGTAGAGGAGATAGGGAAAGCGATATTTAGATTTATCTCTTTCCAACTGTAAGTTTTTGTTGAAACATTTTTAAGACATTCCCTTTTATTTGTTATGTTTTTAGACTTACAAATTCAACACAAGAGGTCCGATTTAGAGTTAATTCAATGTTATCAAAAAATTGCATATAGCATAAACTAAATTTACCAACATTCATTCAAGAAATTAAGGGTGCAAGGCAAAATCGAACCGAACCTAACCAATCCAATGGATTGGATCGGTTTTTTAGCACAAAGTTGGACATATTGGTTTGTAATTTGAAAAAACTGAAAATATTGGATCGGTTCCGGTTTTCGTTTTCAAAAACGTATAAAAACCAATCCAATCCGAAATATAAATTGTCAATAAATCATATAAAGTCATCTTTATTCCATTATTTAGAAAATTTTCTAAAGTTTTGAAGATCAACCTAATGTTTTTTTATCCTTCAAATGTCAATATATTTTCTAAATAACTTTCTCAAACTTTACTTTT
>JBBMKA010000030.1:1800486-1831759 GCA_037833695.1 Sechiopsis laciniata
AAAAAAACTCTGCCCGTTATCGTTTCATCAGTGTTTTTTTTTTACAATCTTTTTAGTCCGTCATCTATTTTGTAATTATAGTAGTGTTTAGAAATGAAGAGTTATTTTGAAAATGAAAATCCATTTTAAATAAATATAAAAAACTCGTTTGCATATAATTTTAAAGTAGTATATCTTCGACCTAAATCCTCATTAAATATGGCTAACAAACACCCCTACGTTTGTTGATATGAATGATGGCAACTTTTATTTTCTTTATTCCAATTTTTATGTTTTGTTGAAAATATTAGTTTAATCGAGGATAATTTTGGTCAATTTTTGAAAGGTCAAAAAGTTATATAATAATGGCGTTTTTTTCTTTATAAAATCAATTCTTTATGTAATCATCATTAATTCTACTCCATGTTAAATACAAAAAAAAAAAAAAAAAAAAAAAAAAAAAAAAAAAAACTACTCAATGTTGAATAATCTTTTTTTTTTTTTCAAGTTAGTGTTGAATAATTATCGAACTGCAATTAGTATACTCGATCTTAAAGTCCCATATTCGATTTTCCTACTCCACCTATTATAAAGAAAATAAAAAATCAATCGAATCAATTGTACATTTGAAGGGAATGTTTGTTACTCTTAAAATTTTCCCCCATTTTCATGTTTGTCAATTTTTTTTTTCTACTTTAACCAATATTATTTCCTTTAGCTTGTTGTAGTGTAAACATTATCATCTCTATAACAAGTTGCAATTTACAATTACATTATTTTAGCGACTAGTTAATAAATTATTGTTTGTTCCATTATTAAAAAGAGTTGATATTCTTTTTTCTTTTTTTTCCCAAAGTAGTAGCTTCCAACTAATCTATTGACCGTTCCAAACTTTGTTTATCGTAATTACTTTGACCAAGCAACCAATAATTGGTTGATTTTACAAAGTACCAATTTATTTATTTAATTTTATTTTTAACAAAAGCTGTGATTTCGATGGGCAGTGTTTATTTCTTTAACTTGTCGCTTCAATTGATTTTAAATAATTTTTAATTTTATTCTCGAAAGATATAGGATCATATTATAAAATATAATTCGATATTGAACTTGTCTGCATAATGCAGTAGTCCCTTGACCTTCGATATTAAGCATCATAATAGTATTAATAAATATTTTTTTTAATTCAACATCATTTAGAGAAGAAAATTCAAATTTATAAATTATAAATTTACAATCATTAAATTATACCAAATGTCACTAAAATTATACTCTTATTCATATGTTAATAAAACATTTCAATTCTTACTTTTTATTGTCAGACAACTTTAAGAAATCATGCCAGAGGAGTCACAAACTTGTGAAACTCACTTTTATGTCACTTTCATGCATGGCCTTATAATAATACTTAAGAGTATTAAACTAGCTTATGTGCATGTTAATTAAATCTTACAAGGCAACCATATGCGTCCTACCATCTTTGATTATAAAAAAAAAAGATTTAGACAAAAAATATATATATATATATATATAAGCTACAAGAATTTTTCTCCAAGTTCATGGTAGGTGTGTGGCTAAATTAAACTTTTCGATAATAATTGATATATACTTTATCAAAATGCATCGTTTTCAAACTTAATTAAAATTTTCGATCTTGATCATCTTTTTTTTTTCCTTTGTGTGGCTAATGTCTCTACTTGATCAACCTTAGATAGGAGTTCTAGCTAGTAGTCATAATGAAACTATTCTTTGGACTTGAATTTGCAAGACTATTTTCCTGTACTTGAGTGTATCATAGTTTTATGTGTTAGAGATCTCCACTTTCTCGTGCATAGAAAAGGGCCCGGGAAATTTCTCACTATTTTTATAAGATACATAAGCCATTTTCTTAATCATAAATTGGTTCGAGATGAAATTTATATTATTTAATATAGTATCATAATTTTAAGTAGGTATTTAGTTTCATAAATTTGGATTCAATCCAAGCTCTTAAAATCTAAGTAGGTATTCGATTTATAAATTCAGATTCAACTCAAGATGATGAACCCAACAAGACACCTTTTTAAGGGGTATGTTGGAGATCTCTACTTTGTCCCACATTGAAAATATGAAAAAAAATTTACCACCTTTATAAGATATGTATGCTACTTCTCTTATTACCAAATAATTTGTAAGTGGAAGATGTATTTAATATTTTAAAATTTTAGAAGTCTTTTAGGAAAAATTTAAAAATTCAAACTTGTAATTTAAATCAAGAATGTAGTAACCCTAGATCATCAGAAACAACCTATTTTAAAATCATCAGTTAAAAGAAAACATATCTACATTTCAAAAAAGGAAAAAAAAAAAAAAAAAAAACTTTTCCTTTTTCTCAATTTATAAACATGTGAAAAATGACAAAGTAATGCAATCTTAGAATCCCCTTCTAAACTATCATTTCCTATATATGTATGTGTGTATATAAGAACACCAAAAACTTAGACAAGCAAAAGGAATTATAAAAAGAAATAAGAAAAAAAAATAGATCATACAAAAGCAATATCTCTTGGAAAAGTTTGGTAAAAGAAATAAAAAGAACCCATTTGAATTAAAGGTGGGCAGATTTCATTTTACTTTTTTTTTAGTAGGAAAAAGGAGATCACACAAGAAGTTGGAACATCCATTTACCTTTCTTTAAATCATTATTTTGTTTTGTCACCCACTTATAATCTTCATTGGGGCGGTTGCCATTGGTCGGTTGTTCCAAATGTACTCATTTTATTGGTACATATAATGAACTTTGGTACCCTAAGTGACAGTTTCAGTTCTTTTCTCAAGTTTGATTTTTATTTCATTGTTGAACATTTTTATTCGTGATATGTTTTAATAATATTTAATTTTAATATTTTAAATAATAAAATTATTAATTACCTAACATAACATTAACTAAAATAAGAATTAGACATATTTAAAATAAAATAAACTAAAAAAATACATTAAAAAAAAAATTTTAAGGTAAGAATAAAAATGTATTTTTTTTAAAACTATTTATTGGAAAAGTTTGTATCACAAACTTCATGATGAATAGAGTGAAATCAATTCTAAAATAAGTGATTTTTTTGTATTTGAGATCTGTTTAGTGACTTTTTTTTTAAGTTATATTTTAATTTTTATTGCATTTTTTTAAAACTATTATTTTCATGGTGTTAATGAACAACAAAAGTGAAAAAATTTATACCCGTGATTTTTTTATGGATCCAATTTTTTATCACTACTTTCAAAATCTGATTTTTTATTTTAACTTATATCTTTTTAAGCTCCAAAATTAGACCGACTAAACATACCAGTTGAATTTAGACCCAATTAAAACAAAATTAATGATTTAATAAAAATGGATAGAGGTAGAAATTATTATGGTAAATAACTTTTTGGTCCAAGTCAGAATGAGACATTGTTCTTTTTTTTTTTTTTCTAAAAAAAATTAGTAGAGTATGTTCTAGGACTAAGCCCCACAAATTCCCATATATAAAAACGGCACTTCCCCATGTTCATCAAACGCGGTTTTTACTTTTTAGCTTTTTTGGACTTTGAACACATTAATCCACAAAACAACAGCTTCTCAAAAAAAAAAAAAAAAAAAAAAAAACCAAAAAACAACAATAGTCTATGATTGGTTTAAATTTGCCCAAAGACTTCAAATACAATATTTGAAATTTAATTATATAGTCTCTAGCTCAACTCAACTATTGAAATGTAAAGATTTTAATGTGGTGCTAGAATAAAAAAATCTTTGAGTCTAAATCATTACATGGTCATATATTGACTTTAAATAGGAAGTTTTGAATTTTTTGCCATAAGCTTTGTAGTAAAAATGAACACGAATAAAAATTGCAACATGTTCAATTTGATAAAAACTAATAGTTAATCATGGTTTTCTCGAGTTGAAGAGTACAAAAAAAAAAATTTACATAATGAATTTAAAATAACATTTAACAAGGATATTATTAAAAATGCAATTGAAATATTAAATAAACTGGAATCCTTTTCATGTTTCATCATTTAAGAAAAGAAAAATAAGGTGTAGAGCACTTTAAAAAGTTTAATGATGAGAGAAAAAAGACTCTTTTTTTTTTCCTCTATAGTTGAAAATAGCATTATGCAATTGAAAACTAGAAAAAAAAAAAAAAAAAAAAAAAAACTTATCCTGTGCAGCCACAAAAATATTGTAGTGGGTTTCTTCTACAATGTTCTTAAATATTGTAAAGTAAAAGCATTTTGGAGGTTTTATAGGGAAAAACAAGGAGACATTATCATTATCCATTTCATAATCAATTGCTATCTTTTTCCATTCTCGTGAGATAATTACTTTGAATCACTAAATTTATGAAACATAATCTAATCTCTACACGTATTAACATTTAGTCGTTAATCATTGAATTTGTCGGCAGCCCCACTAAGTTTTAATGCTTCTTTTGGTACTTTCAAGGTTTGTAATTAATAGTAACTAAATAAATGCTTAGAAAAATAGAAATAGGACATTATTCAATGTCATATCACCAAATATAGGTACCTAAAATGCCAAATGAGTAATGAACATAGTTGAATTATACATTAAATAAGTACATAATTATCTTTCAACTCTTTATCTTTTATTGTATTAAAAAAAAAAAAAAAATTTACTAAATTAATTAAATCTATAAAATAATTATAAATGTAGTTATTTTCAAAAGAGTTTTCAAATATAATTATTAGTATTAGTAAGTAATGACACATGTTTTTTTTCAATAATAATAATAGTATTGATGAGTATTTATAATATATAAGATTGATATTAATGAATATTTATAATGTAATATTAAAACATGGTCACCGAAAAGGATAATGACTAGATGGTTTTTTGTTTGGTGAAAATTTAGCTCAATATCACGATCACGGATTCGATTTCGAGAATCAATATTTAGTTCACATTTATTTGAGACTAATATAGTTTCAAAACTTATTTAATATAGAAACGATAAAATGTAAATTACACATCAATTGTATTTAATCCATATGACGAGTTTAAATGAACTTGAGTTAACTTGAGGTTAGGTTAATTAACTACATGTAGGGTGTGATTGTGCTACTATATAAAGCACCAAGAGTCTCCTTTTTCATTTGAGAGAAATCTTAGCCATCAAATTTGAGAGCTCTTGATATTCAATTATGAGTGAATGATTAAGATTGATCACGCATTTTAAACAGTAAAGTAGGCTAGTCCGAACTACTTTTACATTGGTGTGTTAATTTCTTGTTCAATGCTTCTTTATTCATCGTACTTATAGTTTGATTTTCATCTACTTGTTACAATTTGCAATCTGATTTCGGGTAAATCTCAAATTTGTTTTAATAGAAACAATAATATGAACAATATTACAATTTCCACCTAAAACTATAAGAACTTAGAACAAAAAGTAGAAAAGTACCATCAATGAAATTTTAGGGGCAATTACCTAGCATGGTGATTCTTGGCCGGTAAGAACGAATACACAAAAGAATGAGAATACTTATTTCAAAGAGGTGAGTTGAATGTTGGAGAAGACTTAAATTTGAACGCTATGAGGCTGTTTGTTGGACATATTTAAGTAGGATTTAGTTTTAGAATTTATTAACTATTCTTTGAAAATCTACATCTAAATGAGTTTTTATTAATTCTTTTGTATTTTTACTTTTAAAAATAACTCTCATTTCTAACGATTCATTTTTAATAATTCATTTATAATTATTCAATCATTTCTGACCATTCATTTTTAATCATTCATTTCAAATCAATCAAAATCTTTAATTTTTAACAATTCATTTTTAATCATTTCTTTTTTAATACTCATTTTAAATCTACATTCAAATAAGATTTTGACTTTAACCCCTCTACACAAAAACTATATTCAAACGAGTTTTTGGCACAATTCTCAATTTTCAACTACAACATAACTCTTCAATATAACTCCTTAACTTAAATTCTACCTAAATATGTCAAACAAACACCCTTATAGTTCTTAAATAAAATTCATAATTTTAAAAATTTTGTTTAAATATAGTCGCATAACTAGAATTGGAATATATATATGTATATATATATATATGAACTAACTTTTTTTAATCAAATAATTTTATAAAATCAGCCGTGTTTAATTTTATTTTAGGTACATTAAAAAAAAAAAAGAATTATTTTAGGTACCTTTTTTTTTTTAGAATTATTTTAGGTAAATTTTTATTAGTATGGTTTTATGCCTATATTTTATATATATATATATATATATATATATATATATATACTCTTAATTATGGTTTCAAAATGTATACATATGGTATGATTACCATGTTATTATTGATAGTGTGATTTCAATATACGTTCATATATGTAGCATGCTTTCTTATATCTTATATACACATATGTTAGTAATTGTGTGTGTTGATATATACTTATACGTACCTCAACTTGATTGTATAACGTGCAAATTTTTCTTTTAATTTTTTTTAAAAGATTTTTTTTTACTTATACTTCATAATTTATTTTAAAATTAAAAATAATCTTATATTATGCCTTTGGATTTTCTTTCTTAAATTAAGAAAAATCTTATCATGTACATTTTGATTTAGGGAATAGTAAAAAAAATATGAATATATTTCTAGAATTAATTAGATATTAATTTCTCGATTAGATATTGCTTTTCCTTGATTTGAGGAGTGATCAATTTTTTACCAAATTAATCCATCAATAAGTAAACATGTTAACTTAGTTAATTTAAGTGCCGGTGGTCTGATGGTTTCATTGTTTGGTGAAAATCCATTCAACACCTACCTGGTCACAATTCGATCTATCGGTATTTGTAATTCCCTCTCAAACTTTGTACTTAAAAAAATATATATAATTTTGGAAGAATTATGACATTTCTCTTGGAAATTCGTTTTAGCATGTACAAAAAATACATGGGCAAATGAATTGGGCCTTTTGGGCCGAGTCGGTGGCAACCTAATGGCCCATTTGACAGCTTACGTTACCACGTAACTTCTATTAAAAAAAACGTTGACGATATTAAACCCAATACTTCGACAACTCAATTTTTCTTTCGACTGCCTCACGCTCCTTTGCCCTAGCTCCGACTTTTCCCCATTCGCACTGAACAGAACCTTCCAGATTCTCTCTTTCTCGCTTTATATTCCAATTCTTGAATTCCGATTCAGGCTTGTTTTAGGGTTTATCGTCTTCATTCCCTTCCTCCATTTGGCTTCAACACTCAATTTCGCAGAGGTATGTATTTGTTTACTCTTTTCCGTTTCTACTGATTCTTTGCTGCAAGCTGTTTTAGGTTTTTGAATTTGAGTAACTTTTAAACAGAGGAGTTATTGTTCGGTCGCGTTACTGTTTCCGTCTTGTTTCGCCGGCCCTGAACAATTCGTAGAGCGATCACAGGCCTCCGGACACTTGCAGGTGATAATTCGAATTAATTTTTTACTTCGGATGCCAGATTATGAGTTACTTATTCTTCGCCCTTTGATTCTAGGGATTGATTGCTCTGCGTGGTTTTTTCTTTCTTATTTTTTTGGTCAATTGCTACTTAGTTGCTTTATTTGATTTTCTAGCTGTAGTAGGAGGTTTTATGAGTTGTTTTGTTGTGTTGGAATAAAAATGTTCTGTGATCTGATTGAGATTGAGCTCCGTAGCCTCATGCATCACTGCTCTTTTACCTGATGAGGCGATCTTTAGGTCTAAGGAGAGAAATGAAGGGAGACTGTTTGAGTTGAGTTCTAGGTTAAACTTAACTCAACAATCTGATTCATTATTATGTATTTTATGATGCTGGAGTTTCAATATTATTCTTATTGCATAGTTAGCTCTGCGCTTTCCCTTGATTTTTTATTCTGTTGTTTTCACCCCACGAAAGCTCTTTTTCTCTTAGAAAAGGAGTTCCAATACCCTTGGTAAATTTTCCTCGTTACTCGCTAGTAGGTTTTTCTTTAGTTTTTTTTTTTTCTGGAATTCTTAAGTATATGTTACTTCTATTAACATGATTCTACCAGGCCTTCAGTTTTTTATACTGTCCATGTTATGCTTGCTTATATTTATCTCTCATATCATGAGCAGGGTTGGACTGCACAAACTTGGATTTCTAGTGTTTTCTGAGTAAAAAGTGATTCAAGGCAATGGATGACTGGGGTAATGCTTTATGGTTTACATATTAGTCTATCATTCATTTTCCTAGGGTGATTGAATAAGAAATGAGTCTAGACAAGAGCTGTCGTGTACCTATGTATATTTGTTGGTCATTCTATCAAATAATTTTCCTCTGCTTTATGTTATCATTATTATTATATAGCCTTTTTTTTATCCATGATTGTCTGGGCCAGCTTGCGTGCACCTCGACTAATATCATGGGACATATTGCCTAGCCCTACAACATTTGGATCTTGGGGAAATCTATAGGAAATTAATACCTAGGTAGGTGGCTACCATCACCTCTTAGTTCTCTAAGACCGTTTTGATCACTAGGTCACTCTATGGTGGTGTATATATAGCCTATTGTTAGTATATAAATTTTGATAACACTTGAAAGGAGGATAGAATGGGTCAGCGTAAGCTTAGAAAATGTAAGACTTAAATATGACGAGGATGCCACCAATAAATAATGGAAGATTGTATGTGTATGTTATAAAGTATCATATTAAACATGTGGTTGTGTTCTGAGAGATATCGGAAGAGACTGTAGATGGTGGAGCAAAATGTGAGGAGGAAGAGTTCATATGTTATTATCCTAATTTGAAATGAACATTGAAGGATTAAAGTTGCAGACATGGGCAAAAAAATCGATATACAAGTATGTCGGTTTTTGAAAATAAGCCATGGTCATTTCAAAAAAATAATAACATAGCTGAACTGAAGTTTATGCTTTCAAACATCATGTATCAGTTTTTTATTCATCTGTTTCTTTTTCATAAATTTGCTTTTAGTGTTCTTGAGTTCAAGAAAGTCATCTTAATGAAAACATCAAAGGATCTAGATAATGTGATGTACATCAGTAGTACATGTGATATATTGGAATTTAGATGTGTTCATTTGCATAATTGCCTGACTTTTTAACTCCATTCAATACAGTTTGCTTCTTTTCAAGGTAATTTGTTTAGTTAAAAAGTGCTCTGTATTCATTTCTAATATACTTTGTTGATATTGTATTTTGGCTCCTAAATTTCTAAAGTTGCATTTTATGTATGATAATACCTCAAATGACTCTTCTTATCCAAAAAAATACCTCAAATGACTCTGCCTCCTGAAACATGATTAGTAAAATTGTCCTATTGCATTAACACTAGATTTGTATAATTGAAGTCAAATTTATGGCTCCTAAATTTCTAAAATTGCACTTTTATTTTCTCTTATGTTCAATTTTGATTTTTGGAGGCGAAGACATTGTGATATTTTCTTGTTAGCTGTTGTGCATTGGCATTGCGTAACTTTTCTTGTTAGCTGTTGTGCATTGGCATTGCGTAACTTTTTCTTAGTCTGGTAGAAATCTATAGCAAATTTAGCTTTCTTGAGTTTCTCTTTAGATTGTTTATCAGATAGTTGAGGCATATAAAACATATATATGGCATAGTCATTCATAGTACTATATTTATTCTCGCCCTTAATTTTGTTATTCTAAGTTTAATCATCTAGCTTGTTTTTCTTACATATGTATATGTTTCTTTCAGAGGATGAGAATATCCCACAACTCCAGAAGGAGCAGCCAAAGAATAAATGGGATGATGAGGATGTGGATGACAACGATGTGAAAGACTCTTGGGAGGATGAAGATGAACCTGCACCAGTGAGAGTTTATTGATTCTCTAGCAAATGATGTTTGATTCATTTAGTATTAATGTTAAGAGTTCAGATAATTACAAACACATATTTGGGTGATGACAATAAACTATTAAAATGTTCTAAAGCAGCACAACGTTTTAGAAATCATTAATAATTGTTGGCCTGGCAGCTTTATCAAATTTCCTGAAACTGGTAGAAATTGAAGTCCATTTTCCTTTAATTTGTAAGTTTGTGGAGCTCATGTAGAACCTAGGCTCTTGTTGGGGTTGGTATCAGTACATGAATTTAGAAGATAAATGGTTTCGAGCATGTACATGAATTTAGAAGATAAATTGGTTTAGAGCATGTAAACTCTAATAAAGCTCAAACCTTTAATTTGATACTGAGTAACTTGTACATTGCCTGATGTATCTGTTATTATTTTACCCCTATTCTTCTTTTTCTTTTTCGTCTCACAGGCTCCAGTAGTTAAACCTCCTCCTGAAGCTGCCCCAAAGAAACAGGCTGAGAAAACCACTGTAAAGAAAGAGAAAACTGCTGTGGTAGAACCTGAAAAGCTTCTAGATCCATTATCCGAGAAACAACTTCGTCAAAGGTAATTTTAATTTGTTTTGGTTCGTAGGAACGCTTGGTTTAACTTATATCTACTTTATGGATCTCTGGATGGAAAATAACTGATACAAAACAGTTTATGTTTCCTCCACACACACATAAAAGGTAATTTTTTCTGGCTTGTAGCTCATGTGATGAACAAGCTAAGCATGATACAAAGAACTTCTTCTTAGATCTTTAGCTGGAACTAGTGGTATGCTTAATATAACATCTCAATCACTTGCTGAGGCTTTGTTTTTGGTTTCAAAATTGTGACAGGCTAGTGGAAGAAGCAGATTTTAAGTCGACTACCGAATTGTTTAAAAAAAGAGGTGATGAGAAGACTCTTGATAATTTCATTCCAAAATCTGAGAGTGACTTCTTGGAATATGCAGAGCTGATTTCTCATAAACTTCGCCCCTATGAGGTTTATACAATTTTACCTTTATCATGTTCTCTGTCCTTCAATATAAGAGCATAGCTTGTTCTCATGAGCTTCCCCTGTCAAACTATTGTTGCAGAAAAGTTTTCATTATATTAATCTGCTCAAAAATGTCATTAGACTGTCGATGACTTCTTTGAAAGCAGCGGACGCGAAAGAAGTTGCCTCTTCTGTTACTGCACTTGCAAATGAAAAACTAAAGGCGGAGAAAGAAACTGGCAAAAAGAAGACGGGTAAGTATTTACATTGGCTTCGTTTTTTTTTTAATTGGCCAGATGTTTCATCTGGCCAAATAAGTGTGATGCTTGTGTATGTCAACCTTTTCATTTCTTTTGACCTGTTGTTGTGGTGACTTCTCCAGCGGTGAAGAAGAAGCAGCTCCATGTCGAAAAGGAAGACGACGACATGGTTGTCAATACATATGATGCTATCGACGACTACGACTTCATGTAATTGTTCCAAGTTCAGCATTCTAGCTCTCAAGTGTCATCAGTTTTTATCCTGCAAATGGAGGTCAGATTCTTCGGCTCTCTCCCTTTTATACACCAATTGATCGATTCCCGAGTGTCAGTGTCTGAATAAGGTTCGTTTATTAGACTTGTGTATGGCCATATTACTATAAATTTTGCTATTTTATTTAATTTTTTTGGTTTGATAGAGATGGTACGAGTCGCCAATTAGAATGTACAAGTCCGTGGTCATTTCAACTCAGATTGCCAAATTTTATGTTGTGACGTTTCTTCGTTCTACCTGAAATGACATTTTCTCTCCAAAGGTCGTTGGTTCTTTAATTATCGTTTGTATTTTTTAGGTCTAGTATTTTGGCATACGTTTAATTGGCCCTTAAAGTCATTTGCAATGAAGGTTGTAAAAGAACAAACTTTTAGCCACCACATTTTTTTATGAAACATCACCCACCACCATTGAAATGCCACAATTTATCTGTCTGAACAGGGAAGAACTAACGAAAAGGAAAATAAATCTCGATCCAATGTGTCTTCTAGCATTTTTTTTTTTTTTAAAATTTTTATTTTTATATCCAGCATTTTCTCAACCTACAAAGAAATGCATTAGTTCATGGCTAATTTAAGCATAGTTTAATAGATGAGATTTTGACACCATTACTAATGGTTTCATTTCTTACTCTACCATAGTTAAAAAATGAAAAAATAAAATAAAAATTGGTTCCATTTATTAAAAAGACTCAAATGTATGATCATCACCGGTAATTTACGAAGTTCTTTCACTTGTTGGAGTCCATGACATTTCGAATCTGCAGTCTGATTTGTTGGATGATCAACTTGGTTGAGAGCTAAGTGAAGATATTTTAACAAAATGATGAGTTTTTCGTCTTTTACTAGAATTTAATTTTTAAAAAACTATTATTTCATAAAAGGGAAAAGGGTAAGAAAACGTTGAGCATTGGTTTTTGGTTCCCTAAGAACCAAGATATGGGGCTTTGAGGAGTGATTGATTGTCTAAATGCGAGAAATTATGAAGCTAAAAAAACTCAAACGGACTCGGAATGAATGATATGGTCTACTACAAATATGGTGGTTTTGTGGTTTCTGCAACAAATGTTGTTCCGCTCGAGATCGTCTGCTTCAATCCTAATATTTAAAGAAATGCACTCAAAATATGTCATCATAAGTCGTAAACAACAAACCCTAACAAATATCTTGCATATCCAAACTACGTGATTGAAAATTCTGAATTTATAAAGAGCGCAACACATACATGGAGAGAATCAATAAGACTTGGAACTCAAAATACAGAAAATCCAGAACCTGAAAGATCCGAATTGGTGAATCAAATTGGAGATCGATTGAACTGTGATTTTTTTGGAAGCCTTGTAGCGTAGATTTAAGAAATGAAATTTTCGATCATAAATCAAACAAATGCAAGAACAGGTAATCAAAAAAAGAAGGGATCGAAGGGGTTGTATCGAATGCGGGGAATTTTGCGTGGCGAAGAAAACCCGACAGCGTTAGACTTAGACTTGAGATTAATTTCTAAATTAAGAACTTCAAATTCTCTCGTAAAAACTTTCTATTCCGTAGCCAACAAAAGCAGTAGCTCGATGACATTGTAATATACTAAAAAATCAGGAGGTTATGAGTTCGAATTTTCCCACCCTCAAGTAGTTGTAATCTCAAAAAAAAAAAAAAAAAAAAAACTTTATTCTGTCAATCGGTATCTTGTACAATCTAGTAACCATGAGGTTACAGGTTCGAAACTTCATTCCTCTAATATTGATGTATTAAAAACAAAACTCCCTATTTCCAATTATTGTTAAAATTCTAAAAAAAAAAAAAAAACTCTCGTGAAAGAATTTTAAAAACAAACTTAAGAAAAGATGAGAAAAACAATTATATTACAATTTTCATTTAAAATTTAATTTATTTTGATACAATGAAGTTGTAATTACTAAATTGATGTGCCACGTGGAGTTCCATCAATTTGTATTATTACAATAATTTTATCCATCCAAAAGACGACACCGTAATTTCACTAATTGATTCAGAAGATTCGCCGGAACCCCTAAAAATGGCGGAGCCGTGCGACTCCGATGATCGGAATGGCACAGTGCCGGTTGAGAAAGAAGATGAAACCAGTCGCAAACCCGAAGGAGAGCGTACTGAGGAGCAGACCGTATACAAATCCCTCCGCCATCTGATCGCCGACTTTGTCTTTACCGGTGAAATTAAGGGTTCTTCGGTGTTTCACCGCGTTGAGGTCTCCCTCGCCGAGAAGGGCCCTGCCTACGGACTGGCCTGCAGAAACTTTGGTCGCGATGTTCTCTGCTGGACTCGCCAGGGCAGTCATCTTCGGGCGCTCCTTGTTGTCTCCGTGAGTATTACTGATAATTCCGAAAATGGTGGTTGTTTGGACTTATAAATTGTGTTTGAGATACTTTCCGTTTCAGTAATTATTGGACTTTGTGCTTTTATTATTGGAGATTTTGATTTTATTGCTTAAATAAACTTTCTCTGTTGTGTTTTGGTTTTCGTTTGAAGGATCCGATTGATCTGGACGGGATTTGTTATTAATAGGAATATGTTTTCTTAGTAATCAATATTGATTAAACCATTATGAGTGCTACTGTGTAACATTAGGTGTTATATTAGGGTCTTCAATTAATTTTTAGGTTCAGATGATTGTTCCATGAAATTAATTGAGATGCGTGTAAGTTGGCTTGGAGAGCTCGTAGTAGTTAATGTAGACATCCATCTCAAAACCAATTAGTAATGAGAGTAGTAGTCACCTATCTTATAAATGCTGGGAGAACTCTCCACTTTTCTAATGTGGAACCATAGTTGGATCTTAACACTCCGGATATAAAAAAGTAATGAATATTGATTAACAATTATTGATGTTGGCAACGACTGTGCTGTGTGAGAGAACTCAAGTGGTTGTGTTTTCGAGGATTGAAGATAAGAATTTGTTGATGTAATTTTTCTCCTTGAGAATATTAGTGGATGAGCAACCTTCCTTAACCATTCCTTAACCATCGTAGATTTATTTTTGAATTTGTAAGATCTGTTTTTCACCTTTAGATGTGAAAATGAAACTATGTCCATCCCACATTTGAAGTGAGATTGGCTCTTTTTGGGTACGAATAGAGTTTTCATTAACACCTTCAAATGTTAACCTTACTATTCCCAAGCACGTGACAAATGTTTGGTCTAGAGATATAGATACACTTCCAACTATTCAATGTTTTGGATGACTTATACAATTCCAACTCCTTTCCTTTGTGCATTTAGTATGTCAAGTTTATCATTATTTTTTTAGATCATTGAGATCATACATGGAGAATTTTGACTTTATGAATTGAGTGGTGATTTTTGGCTTTGTTCAAGTATGTCCAGTCCCTTAAACTTTTCTTTTCTTGTTTCATCTTGAATAGACAATAGGTTCTTTTTTATGTCTAGTTTTTGTACTATCAATATCAAGCATGTGTAAAGTTGGAGAGGTGTTGCTGAGTTTGTTTTGGGGTTGGGTTCCTTTGCATACAGCTCTTAGGAGCTTTGATTTTGATAGTAGAGTTTGGTTTCATAGATGGTGACAGAAAAAATGAACTTTCTTAGTCATGAAAATAATGTTTTTTGGTTTAGGGTCATGACCCAGAAAGATATACTTAATAGCCCCAGGGTCAAGTTTACTTCTTTTAGGAGAGTCATTATGGATAGATGCAGTATAAGAAAAAAAAAAATTTGTGAAAGAATATATAATAGTAACTTGCAGGGTACTTTTCAAATTTCTCACAATCAAGGAACTTCGTTCTAATTGTGATCCTTGTCATTTTTACAAGAGCTATAACTGCAGCACATTGATATGTTTTTGGTAACTATAGGTTGGCTTTAATCCTATGATATTTTGAATTCTGACTATTTTTGGGAAGTTTGGAATTATGGCTTTGAGACTGAAACATAAGGAGGGTGCAACTGTCAGGATATATAACACAAGTTAAGGGTACCGGATAGTTTCGATTATGATAAATGATGTGTACTGTGCCATTGTTCTTGGTCTTCTTTCTGCTTTTATCAGTTTTAGATCTGTTGCACAATTCTCGCCAGTTTCCTTTAAAATTCCTACTTCCATTTGGAATTGTTGCAGGTTGGGACAATTACTCTTCTTGTATGGACGGGATTGCTCATCATTCTGCTATTCTTTTTGGCAGCAACTCTTAATGCCATTATCATTTCTCTTCTTGTTTCCTTGGCTGCAGTTGGAGGCTTCCTTGCTCTTTTCTTCGCTTGCATAACAGCATTATACATCGGAACATTAACCGTTGCCTTGTTCGTAATATCGACGGCAACAATCTTAGCAATTGTAGCAGTGGTGATCACCACAGGTAGCTATAAAAATTTACTCTTATCTAAACTACATTTCTTGAAAACCTGTATAACTCTCATTGACCCATGTTTGTACATATTGGATCGACATGGGTGGTCTCAGTCTCCTAAGGAAAAACATGAGCATGTAGTTTGCGGCTTTCGAATTGTATGCTTCTGCTTTCTTTTCGTTGAGGTTGTGTCGGAGTTCTACCGCACAAACTGAATTTTATCCTGAATCATTTGCATAAATTTAACTTAATGTGTACCGGTGATTTAGTTGTAAGCTAAGAGTTTCTGTTTGAGACGAAGGATCCATAGAAGTTTTTGCCTCATCGCTTCCCTCCACATAACGCCCACTTGGGACCGTTGCGCAGGCGGGAGCACACACTGGCCTCCCGTGCACACCGTCGTGCGGAGGGCTTAAATTCAAGTCATCAGTGCCTGTCGTCACAACGCTGTGGTGAATAGAAGTTCTTACCTTCGATTAGTCAAAGCCATACACTAGTGACTAGTCAATGACTTTCCACTGATTTTGTTTGTCTTCATGAAAGTATATCTTGTGTCAAATGTGAGCTATAGGAGTTCGCCATTCTTAAATTTATTTCTATGCTCATAACATTTTGGACCTTTCAAATTAGGTTGGATTGGATTCTTCTGTTTGGTTTGGCTAGCAGTACAAAGAAGTTTTGGTCTTTTTAAGCAGTCAATGAGCTTGAGCAGTTCAGCAATTTCAGCATTTTCTTATGCTAGGCATGCCCACAATGACTAGGTAAGTAATGTTTCAAAGGAGTTCAATGAATAGAGACAGGTTATTGCTACGCACAATTTTTCCCTCCTGAGAGTCATCTATTGAAATATGTGCTGCTTATGTTGTGTGGAATTTCATGGCCTAGAATGTAAATATTCTTTTAAAAGTCGGTTGCAATATAGATATACTATTTCATGGGTTTCTTTATTGGGATGAAAGTTTTATTTTAAATGCTTTAAATATTATCATATAATAACCCATTCAGAATTTCAAAAATGAAAATAAATTATTGAATATCCAAGTGCTTTTATGTTTGTTCCTTTAATTAAATTTGATGTAAAAAAAATTGTCATAGTTCAGGTTTGGAATTTCAATGATATATAATATATTTTTTATTCATTAATTGATGATGAAGCTATTTTTGTTTACCTCTACTTTCTATTTAACTTGCACTATTTTGTCTTTAGTTTCACTTAACATGATCCATATCATTAAAAATGTATTTTCTTATATACTTGAAAATTTCTACTAGTTCGAGTCGAACAATTCTGGATAGATCCTCATAACTAAATGATATTATCTACTTTAAGCATAAAATTTCTATAATCTTTTTTTTTTATTTCATCTAAAAAGTTTTGTATCAACGTAGATTTATAGTACTTCACTTATATACCTATAATCTCTCTCTTAACTAGTCAATATGAGACTTTATACTTAATAGTTCTTTCATCGAACAAAGTAATATGAGCGTTACTTAAATAGTCATCCTTTCAAATTACACTTAAATATTTTACGAGCTCACCTATCACTTTTTTTCCTTTTTTTTTTTTTTTGGAAAAAGACGTCACTCATCGCTAGAGAATGAAAGCTCACTAATGAATTCACACTAGCACTGTGTCATTTAGGCTCAAAACTTTACCAATCCTATAAGTTAGTATAAATTACTTTTCTCATAATCAATTAATTTTGAGATAACTTTTTTAAAATAATAATAATAATATGAAACCTTGTATTTTATCAATATATGATGTATTACAATAAAATAATTAATCATGACTCATTCGTACATAGAGCTATTCTTACAATAACACTAACGCTTTCTTGTGCTACAAATTATATTAAATTTGCACCGAGTCCAAATATTTACGTTCCAAAATGTAATTCCTTTTCTTAGAAAAGAAAAAAAAAATCTTCTGGGTGAGGTCAGGCCTGCAATATATGCTTACATTAGCAAGCTGCCAGAAACAGAGCAAGAAGGGTGCGAAAGGAAGTGGAAGGGAAAGAGAAAAGCATGACACAAAATTCTCAGATGAATGTGCTTTGTATTGATTGATACATAATGAGAATACAAATATATAGGGGAGATTTGCCTTGCAAAGATCTCCAACAATCAATGGAAAGTACACCTAATCCTACTCATTCTTTATTAACTACAAATATAATCTAAAACAGAGAAAGAAACTGTTTTAGTAAATGCCAGTTGCCAACTGAGTCTACTGAGAGAGAGATTGGGTAGAAGAATAGAATGTCGATTTTATGTTATGACAACCCCCTCAAGCAAAAGAATTGAAACCTGACGAATAATCTAAAATTGTTGAGAAGACAGCTTTGTCAGACAATCTGCAACTAGATCTTAAGAACGAACATGACAAATGTCGATTTGACGTGAAAGAACTTGATTGCGAACAAAATGTTTGGTGATCTCAATATGCTTAGTGTGAGCGACGAGGAACACATAATTGCAAGCCAAGACATTTGCAAAAATATTGTCACACCAAGTAATAGAGGTGGAGGATAATGAGATATTGAGATCACGCGGCGATAAACCATCTCACAAGCAACATGAGTGATTATTGTCATTGTGATCACCTACCTAAAAATTAATTTTCTATACAATTTTTTAACAATCAAATATTCTAGGATCAGATAGTTGTCCCGTGAAAATAATCAAGGTAGTCATAAGCTGAACAAGACACTTGCCAAGAAAAAAAAATCTGGTGCCAGCAACCTAATTTATCTTTTAGGTCTCTACTTGAACAACTTGGTTCTACAACCAAATCATGACTCAAAGATGTAAATCTAGTGCCACCTAACTTTGGTGGCAATCATCGACCTTCTCTAGGTATGATCCAAGAATAAGTACAATCCAATCATTTAATATCCCCCACTAATATGATTCAAGACATGTTCCTTGGAACTAACTACAGCATCTAACTATCAAGACAACTAAACTGATGATGGCTGCCATCTCAACAAACATTCCTTTTCAGGCTATCAGACAAGGACCACAAAATTTATGCATACATATTTAAAGAATCTAGATTTGAGCTGAACTTATCTGCTACCAATGGTCGGCTCAGCTCGTTTCGTCCAATGCTGAGTTTTGTTTCAGCACGCTTCCTGTTAAACAACACAATTAACAATTTGCGAGATAAATTAGTGTTAACGCGAATGACTTGAGAAAGATTTGCATCCCCAATGGTTCTGGCTGCATAAAGGAGGGAAAGAGTAGGAATTTGTGAGTTTCATTCTCTAAGGTTTGGTAAAAATGTGTTACAAGATAATGTTTCTATGGGGGAGAAAAAAAGGGAAATGTCAGTTTATACTATCTGATCCAACGGAAGGATGTCAACTAAAGGTGAGCTCAACTGACATGATATATGATCTGATAACCAGGAATCTCCTATTTCATATCCGTCATACCAAATGTTTTTGAATCATAAATAATAATAATAATAAATTTAAAAAAATCTAGTGGATCGACTGAAAAAGAAATTGAACATTCATTATGGCATATGAAATTTTGTTTTTGGAATCAAACGGCCTGATAAAGACACAATAAATAAAAGAAATTATTGGGCCATTTGATTTAACAAAAAACAAAATCGTGGACTGTGCCAAAGCTGACTAAATAAGCACAGTTTGGGAACAGTTCTAAGAACTATGTTAGTTATATATAGAGCTTACCAGACAAACAGAAGCATTAAATGGCTATAATATAAAAGGGATAGTCCTCACAACATTCTTCTTTGCATTACAAAATGCTCGAAGGCTGTCTTCATTAACTGTGCCAAACCCCGATAAATGAACTCCATAATTTTCCATTCTTTTAATATCTCGTGGAATAGGAGATTGCCAAATTCCGTCCCACCATGCTGGCGGGAGAATAGGGGTTAAGGCACACTGATTAGGCTGGCTAGGGCAGCTTAAAGGACCTGCAAATCTGTTCCAGATATGCCCCCAGCCAACCTGATTCTTTAAACCTTCTCTCAACAAATTACTTTGGAAGCTACTCAAGAACAAGAAGTCTGAACCAGTAGAAATGTTCCCTGAACACATTTGAAATGTTATGTTAGAAATAGAAACGGCTCTACAGATTACAATATTCAACGTGTAAAATGATTGACAGAGTATTTAAGTATATACCGAGATTGTCAAGATTGTGAGCTGCAGCCAGTGCTGCGATCAGTTGAGCATATGTAGTACCTACACGCCTGTGAGCACCGGAAATAACAGCGTGCTTGGCTCGGGATGCAAGAAAGAAATCCACAAAGGCAACCCATCTAGGCGACGGACCCCAGTCCTTTACTCTGAAGTCCAATTTATGAAATTCATCGTGCGTTCCAGAAATGTTTCCTCTGAAGTGTTCATAATCAAAATGTATGACCTGAAAGCGTACAAATGAAATTAGTTAGAAATTCTTTCACAAGTGTAAAAAAGATCTGGGCCATGACTGACAATTATTCTGTTTTTTATAGCATAATAGGTGGATTGGGGGAATCAAACCACACACCTCTAGGCCATTAACACATTCATTATGTCAATTAAGCTATGCTCACTTTAGCTTGTGTCTTGACTGACAATTATTTTGTTGACCATATATTCCAAAAATGAGAATAGTCCAGAAGTGTGTTATGTAGTCACACAATGAGGCAGTTACCTCTGCAAATTCTCCTAGCATGGGCATGATACTTTTCACAAAATTTGGGGTGTCTGATACTAAAGCCAACCTGGGTTTCGAGACTGTGGATAGATTATGCACGGTTTTTCTAATGCACTGCAACGCGGCTTGTAAACCTCTCACGGACCTGAAACACAGATCCACATTATTGGAAGAAGACATTGCAGATTCCCTTCTTATAGCTAGTGGAAGTAGAGAGAGAGGAAAATAACAGTAATTAAGTGGTAATACCACCTATTCATAAGCATCCGCATGTGCAATGACATATCAGGGTCAGCCCCACTTTTAAGGACCGAGATCACTGCTTCTTCAACATCCTTTGAAGGAGATATAAGAACTCTCATCAGTTCTCCAAATACATTAGGTCTAGATTCCAAAACATCTGCATTTCCAAATAAACTAGAAGCAGCAGCCCTCATTGTGGGATGCACATTCTTCAAGAAAAATTGAGCGGCCACAGCATCTGTTGTACCTTGGAACCTGATGCGCATCAGTCAGCATAAACAGAGTAAAGATTGAGTGCCAGATTAATGTATCTAAAAGTTAACCATACCATATGATAGGATGCTCCCATTCCTTCCAATTACTACATAGAACATTTGTCTGTGCAGGCTTTTCAAAATCATCAATTCGCATAATCAAATGCCGATTGAATTTCTTAACGCAACCTTTAAGTCTCCACAAATGCTTGATTTCTTTCATGGTAAACGAGATATCAGAATAAGAAATGTAGTCCCCAAAAGGAAACTTGCCCCTGAAAATAGAAAAATCAACATAAGAAGAAGACCGTGAGGAAAAAGGGAAAAACAAAAATTCAGAGAATAGGTCAAGTTCACATATGAATCATCAATGCACGACCAAAATCCTATTTCATAGATATCCATAACTTCTTCTGAAATTTACCTAATGGCTTCTTTGTAACTATGCCACCCATTTAATAACCTTTTAACTGGGGAAAGCTAACGAGTTCTTACAAAATTTACTGGCAGCACCTCTAGTGTTTGCCTATAATGTCGGTGTGAAATGGGAACTGTCATCGACACTAAATACTGCTAAAACCTCAAATCATTTATAGTGTTCAAAACAAACAAATATTTAAAGGTAAATAGAAAAAGGCTTCATACAGAACAAACATGCCTGGTTTGCCCAATAATCAAGGATCTGTTAAGCATTACACTTAAAGCTCCAGCAGTTAGAATCTTGTACATCTCATTCCCAAAGCCTGCTTCCGAAGATTTTCCCATGACAAAACCATGTTTGCAAAACTGCTCAGGAGTAAGTTGTCGTACTCTTGAAGCACCTAAATGAAATTAACCGCTTTCATAAATCTCAAAAAGCTAACAGCTTTCCACCAGAAATCTAAAATGGTTAATCACAAATATTATCCACAAAAACAAATAGAAAATGGCATCGTTACGATTTATAAAGTTCAAGTGATCAAAAGTCAAAGATGGTAATCAAAAAGATTATCTTTAAAATTATTATTCAAGTAAAGAACAAGAGCATAGACCCAAAAAAGTACGGACACCATCAGACAAAAAACAGTAATTATTTTACTATGACCTATTCTAAAAAACGAATCTAAGTATGGAGTTTCCTCCTTTATGTATTTTTTGGTCAGGAGGACCATCAAAACTCTAGCGTTGGACTCAAGAAGCTCCACTTTGAGTTCTTCAATACAACTGCTTGGCTTCATGCATCCACTTGTGAACCCTTATTAAATTCAAAAGTAGAGATTAAGTCACAAAGCCATTTCACTTGTTTAAAGGTTGAAATCTCTTTTACTAACAAAATGGACTAATAAAGAATCCAGTAAATTGACTATTAATAACTACGGACTGTACTAACCAATAAACCAAAATAGTAAACTAGCAGCAGCAATTAACTGCTAAGTATTTAACTAAACCAAATCAACCAGCAGTTCATTTTCAATTTACTCCAAAAACTGACTTCTTTATTATAAACCTAACAACTTGAAGAACCATGGAGCCCTCGTTCTAAATTTAAAAGCAGCCAAGGAGACCATTCTACATGCACATATGGTACCATAACGTAACCATCATTACTTATAACCACACAATGATCTCACAAAAAGCTATTTTCACAAAAAGATAACACGGTACTACAAACTCAAATTTTTAGGAAGTTGAACATCCAACTTAGGTTCCAGAAAGGAAATACTTGCAAATCCGATGAATTATCTAATTATCAGCTACACCATTTTGTTCTTACTTCCCTCTATTTTCACTTTTCTTTTCCAACATGAAATCACACCTTCAAAAAAGGCAGGGTACTATCGTCACAAATGAAGATTACAATTGTGGTGCCTAGTAATAAGGGAATATAATGGGGTTGAAAGAAGATGAAATGAATCATGCAGATTCATATGTTCTTTTCATAAAAAATAAATGACTTCTTTAAACTAGTGATGTTGAACAAAATAGCTTCGTCTTTTATCTACTACTTTTTACCTAACACCCCCAACTATTCAGTATCTTAAGTTTATTTTATTTTAACAGGGGGGTTGTCCCTAGGCCAGACACCAAGAAGCAATTCAATATCTTAAATTTAATCGATACTAGCTACAACTTCAAAAGATTATTAGAATGGCAAACAATGGATCATTAACCTAAACAAAGGCTCGTAATCTGGTAATTAAATGCTAAAATGAAAATAATCAGTTCATTAACCTGGTCTAAAACCCAAAGGAAGAGCTGATTACCAGTAACTATTAATCATTCAAATAACTTAAGGAAATATTATCAGAAAAGCACATAAGGAAATATTACCATTGAAATAAAAGTGATTTTGAATAATTGTTCTTACTCTCAGGCTTTCCTTCCAGACGCGTTCATCTTTGAACGCCTCCCCCATCTGCTCCACCGTCGCGCAGGAGCTCCGCCTCCCATCCATTCCACTCCGAGCCCGATTCTCTTCAACGTCATCGCCATTATCAAACTGATCGGAGCTGGATTCTGATTCTCCGGCTTCCATCCTCATAAGAACATTGAGCATTAATAATCCGAATACAGCACCGACAACACATAGAACCACGACATATCGCGCAAATGGGGACGATCTCTTCCTCCTGGATCCACCATGCCTCATTTTCCCCTTTCCTTCACAATCTGCTGAGATTCAAACAAATCCGATCAGAAAAAGCGAATTGGAGCTCAGTGTGAACTTTTCTACTTGGTGGATTCATACTTCATATCTAAATTCTAACTACGGGTTTTCAACGGGTAAATCGGAGGAAAAGAAAAAAAGAATTAATAACATGGGTTAAACCTATCTCCTGTCACTAAAGTAATCATTTAATATGTTCGAGGTTTATATAAATTTTATCATCAGGAAAAATAAATAAATAAAAAGAGAGAAAAGTTTTATATAAATTTTATTATATATATATATATAAATAAGAGGTTTATATAAATTTTCATTGTAAAAAAAAAAAAAGGAAAAATCACTTTTTTTAAAAATGTATAATTTAATTTGGTCGTGTGTTTCAAAATTGAATATGTTTACTTTAATATTTCAATAATACATTGTGAATTTTTTTTAATTTACTTTTATACTTATTTTCTTTTAAAAATAAAAATAATCAATATATTAAAATTTAAAATTAGTGTAGTCATCATTTTAATCTACATTATATTATGTAACTAATGATTTTGTTATGTTATAAACTAAAAGTTAGTATTATTGAAATGTTATAGATACAAATGTTTAATTTTGAAATATATAAACCAAATTGAAATGAACCCAAACTTAAAAGACTAAAAATGTATCTTTCCTAAAAATAAATAAATTTCTATACTCTACCAATTTGATGATCCAAAATATATAGATTTGAAAACAATGTTTTTATTTTTGGGTCTTCAAAAAATATATATAATTTCAACATTTTTCAAATAGTAAATTTACTACTATGGAAGAAAACTAACTTGGAAATAAGAACATCAACTAACGTATTAATAGTATATATATATCAATCGATAGTATATGACTTAATAATCAAAAGAATAATCATTTAAACCTTCATTCTAAGATTTCATTTTTCTTTAATCTATGTATTTTAATCAACAACATTTAATCTCATAATTTTATAATTACTCGCCATTTGTCATGTCATTCAAATTATGATTTTGTTGACCCTTAATTTGCCTTTTATTTTGATCTCAGCTAGAAACCAAAACATATAATGTTGATGTAATTTTGGACGAAAATATTAAGATTATAAATTGAAGTAGATATGACAAATTAATCTTTAATGGTTCTAAATGCTAATTAATTTGTTGATGTTGTCAAAAGAAAAAATAGTTAGAATGATGGGTAGTAGAACAGAAGATGTAAGATTTAATAAATGTGTCGTCGTAAAAGTGATTAACACTATAATTTCTTCATGATTAATTATAAATGTTGTTTTCTAATTCAACCACGATTAAAAGTATAAATTCGACAAAAAAAAAATGTAAGATCTTATTTTATTTTATTTTTATTATAGAAAATAGATAAAATATCAATGTCAATTTATATTTCTAGAAAGATTTTAAAAAGTATATAAACTAACAAACACACCTTTACACTTCCAAATGAAGAATACTCCATGTATTTATTCTAATTTGACCCAACAGAACCATTTTTAGTTAAAAAATCTTAAATTTGATTGATGAATAAATATTTACAATTACTTCGCGGGCTATATGAGTTTTTTCTTTTTTTTATTAAGTAATAATATTTAAGGATTAGAAGACTTATAATCTATTAATTACTAAGTTATATATAATATCAATAGCTTTATGTTCTGGTTTGTTGGACAACATTTGTTCATGAATTGTGGTTACTCAGTCCAAAATCTGGGCAAACTTGTTATCTACATTTAATTGGTCCACCACTGTAACTAATTATTTTTCTTTTAATGGGCCATCCATTCAAAGGAAATGTTGAAACCCTGTGGCTTGGCTTTGTCTATATTTTCCTCTAGAACATATGGAAGGAACAAAATAGGATACTCTTCAATGATGACTACACCTTCAAGAAATACACAACACTTCTTGAATCTATAAATTACTTGGCCTTGTATTGTTGTCGTACTATTTACCTTTTTGTAATTATCACTTAACTACATTAATATTTCAATGGCATAACTTTATGTTTCGATAGCATGTAACTTTTCAATTATCAATAAAAGTTTTTATTTTCTATAGAAAAATTAATAATAAAATTAAGAAATTGAGAATTTGTTAACTATAACAATGGCTCATCAACATAAATGTTTATTTAGGAAGTTATAATTTGAATCTTTCCATCTTTTAGTTATGATTAACTGAGAAAAAACTTTTTCTCCTTAAAAAAACTGATCAAAAGTAAAACAAAAACAAAATTAAAAATGAATGAACAAATTTATTTTTTTATTTTTAAGAAAAACTTAAAAGATTAATAAATTAGAAAATAATTACTTTTTAAAAAAATTAATATCTATAATCATTGATATTAATAAGTACTGTTACGTGATTTCTTATAATACTATATTATTATTATTACATAATATTATATTAATAAATATTTATAATACAATATTGAAATATATTAATCACTTATAAAAATTTTAAATTTTGCATCATCTCTAATTATTTTGTGTTCAATTATCTTATTTTTAAAAAATAATAACACATGATAGTTTAAACGGGAATTCTAATAATAATAATAATAATATTAAAAAAAAATAAAAAATCCAAAAGGGAAACCTTTTTATTTTGTGGAGGCTTATTTAAGGAAGTAGAAAGTCCCACCACAGAATCGTGGCGGGGCCTGCAAAGCCAAAATAACTAAATTCCTCTAAACTCCCGCTTTCTCACCTCTTCCTTACAACGACCATTTCAAAATCTAGCCACAAAGTCAGAGAAAACAAAAAAAAACAAAACAAAATACAAAACAAAAAAGAAAATCAAAAAAATGAAAGAGAAATCAAAGACCAAAATTTCATATGATGGATAATTTTCTTCCCAACTGGCTTCTCTTTTCCTGAAACTCTCCTCTTTTTTCGTTCTTCCCAGTTCCACGTTCAACTTATTCATAAAAAAATAAGTTTCACATTCAACGACAATGGAGAAGAACCAATCTGAGGATCAACACCTTCTTGAGAAGACTACCGGCGACGTCGCCCCCAATTTGGCCAATGATGCCAATGCCGCCGTTACAGTTCCCGATGATGCTCCGAAAAACGGCAATGTAAAATCGATTGAAAAATCGGAAGATCAGGATCACGAGAAAGAGAAGGAGGATGACAACAAGAAGGAAAAAGAGGAGGATGAGAAGAAGGAAGGGGAAGAGTCCAAGGATGAAGCAGATCATCACTACAATCTCCACACAATTCTTGGAGATGTCGATAAATTTCTGTTAACTCCTCATGATTCTATGGTAGAGATTCCCAAGTTCATCCATAAATTCATAGATCTCTTGAATGCAAAGATTGAGCAATATGACAATGCCGAATCGAATGCGAAAGAGAAAGAGTATCGAGAGTATCAAGTGCCGGAGGAATCTATGTTTATGGAAGCTGTTGACCGGCTATGGAAGTTATGTGTCATCAATAAAATGAAATTGGAAGAGAATGAGCATTTGCTGGTCAATCGCATCGGGAGCACTCAACAGGAAGTAATTTCTTATTTGGAAGAAGAGCTCAGGTTCTTTCTCGAGGGCGATTCGGATCCTGCACCAGATCGTTGTGTATTACCTGAACCTGAATCCGATCAACTCCAATTTCCAGGTTACTCCGACGAGATCGTGAGCTATTTGAACAAAATAGTCAACCAAATGATTTCTGGTGGATACGAATCAGAATGTTGCCAAGTTTACATCGTCGCCAGAAGAAACATATTCGAAGGAGCCTTGCAGAAGCTCGGATTCGAGAAACACAGCATCGATGATATACAGAAGATGAATTGGGAATCAATGGAGAAGGAGATCGCTACATGGATCCAAATCTTCAAGCAATGCGCCGCCGTTTTGTTCCCCGGCGAACGGAATCTCGCCGGATCTATATTTTCAGCATATCCTCCGATCTCCGCCAGCCTGTTTGGCAATCTAACTCGCGGAATTGTGATTCAAGTGCTAAATTTCTCACAAGGAGTAGCAATGACGAAACGCTCAGCTGAGAAATTGTTCAAGCTGCTTGACATGTACGAAGCTCTTCGAGATACGGTTCCAACAATGGAAAACTTATTTCCAGAAGAATCCGCCAACGAACTCAAACTAGAGACAGCAACCGCTCGAACTCGCCTAGGCGAAGCGGCGATTTGCATATTCTGCGATCTGGAAAACTCGATCAAAGCAGACACCGGAAAAACTCCAGTACCAGGCGGCGCCGTTCATCCATTGACTCGATACACCATAAACTACTTGAAATACGCCTGCGAGTACAGAAACACACTGGAACAGATTTTCAAAGAACACGCAAGGATCGAAAGAGCCGATTCAACAAGCAGACCACATTACGAAGGCGAAGGATCACCAAATTACAACCCTAGCGCCGCTGATAATCAATCACTATTCTCGGTAGAACTGAAGAAGATAATGGAGCTCCTGGACTCAAATCTGGAAGCGAAATCAAAGCTATACAAAGACATAGCCCTAAGTTCGATTTTCATGATGAACAACGGGCGATACGTTTTACAAAAAATCAAAGGATCTACAGATATTCACGAACTGGTAGGCGATAATTGGTACAGGAAGAGATCTTCAGATCTCCGCCAGTACCACAAGAGTTACCAGAGAGAAACCTGGGGAAGATTGCTAGGTTGTTTGAACCACGAAGGATTAACAGTGCACGGGAAAGTAGTAAAGCCAGTGCTGAAAGAGAAATTTAAAGCATTCAATACCTTATTCGAAGAGATTCACAAGACGCAAAGCTCATGGATCATAAGCGATGAACAGCTTCAATCGGAGCTCCGAGTATCGATATCGGCGGTGATGATTCCGGCGTACAGATCATTCCTGGCTAGGTTTTCGCAGTACTTAGATCCGGGGAGACAAACGGAGAAATACATTAAGCTTCAGCCGGAAGACATTGAAACCTACATTGATGATTTATTCGATGGAAATCCATCCTCCATGGCAAGAAAACGATGATACAGCTTGAAGATCAGGGAACAAATTTGAAAAAGGCAAGACTCCATTCTCTTCATATATTAAACATTTACTTCTTCATCTTTTATATTTTTATTATATATATTTCTTTTCTTTTTTTTCAAGGGATGAGGCTAGTTTTGTCATTTCAGCCGCACTCTGCAGATTGCAATTCATCGATTGCAATTGTGTTTCAACTTGCTGCAACTTGCTGAATCGTCGTTTCTTTTCAAAAATAAAACAAAACAAAACAAAATAAAATAAAACTTTCTGAATTGCTGCTGCTCCTTTTTTTCCTTTTTTTTTTTCCTCTCGTTTTTAAACGATTACTTGTAATTGTCAAAATTAACAATGTATTTTTTTTTTTTGGCATCCACTCTTGGCTCGACCCCAGATAGATTTATTGTTTAATGTATTTGAGTATGTATTGTTTTTAAGGTCATGTTTGAATGGAGAAAAATAAAGTTGTTTGAATAAATACTTTGAATGCGGTGTTTGAATGAATATATGTACGAAAATTATGTTTTGATCAAATTATTTGAAGTAGTGACTATATAAAAATTGTGTTTGGATAAAATTGTTTGAATGGATGATTATATGAAAATCTAGAGGAATTAGAGGGGGAAATTTTTAATTTTGAAGATGGTTCATTGGAAAATGTTCTTGAAAAAGTTGATTGGTGGTAAATACATTAACAATCGGAAGATGTCTTCACATAGGAAAACTTCCCTATACATGGATGTGTAGGAGAGTTCAACAATATGTTTATGTTGCATTATTAGAGCCACACAAATATATAAATTGTTAATATTTTTATTTGTTATATAAATTCATGTGGCTTTAATGATAACACAGAGATATATTGTAGAGGTCTTCTACACACCCACGTGTACAAAAATTTTATTCTGCCTTAAAATTAATATTACAACAAGTTTTGAACTTGAAAACTCAAGAAGAGTATACCGTCAAAAGCTAAGCTTTCGACCAAGTGCACGGCCTTTTGGAAACAACTTGAGCTTTAATTTAGCCCAATTTGACATTTTCAGGCAGTTCAATCTCCCTTCCCTGTTTGTCTTTAATCCAAATATTCCAAATGGCCTCTTTCCCAAGAGGTTTCTCTTTACCAATGATTCCTTTTTTTGGTATTCATCAATTTGTACCTTCATCTCATCTTTGCTTAAGCCTAAACAATTTCCTAAACAACTTTACTCCTTCATGTCATCTATCTAATGGCTAAACAGGGGAAGAATTTGTTTTTGAAGTGGTTTGTGAAAAAGAAGATTAAAACAGATTTTAAAAGGAGAGTGGACTATTTTTAGATATCTATTATTGATCCATATTGTAGATATAATGTGTTTGAAATAGCTTTTTTTGTTTTTTTGTTTTAACAAAATCTATTTTTTCTACATATACCACACACTAAAAAGAGAGAGACTTTTTCTACATAGCTACGCATGTAATTGAAAGTTACTCTCATAAAGTTATAGTCTTTAGGTTATTTAGAAATTATAGCTACTCTTTTAGTTTTGGACTAAAAAGGAAAAAACGATTTTCTTTCTTGAAATACAAAAAGAAAAAGAAAATAGTTTTTTTTGTAGTTTGACAAGTCACAAAATAGTTCAATAACTAACTTTTTCGAGTAGAATCATGTTAGACCAATCAAAAAAGGGGTGTTTGTTTGACATAATTAACGAGTTATTACAAATGAAGTTTTATAATTCTTCCTCAAACAATTATATCTAAATGAACTATTGTAATAACTCATTTTTAATCACTTATTTATAACCATTCAAAACAATCATTCATTTATAACTACTTATTTTTAATTACTCATGTATGATCATTCATTTATAACCACTAATGTCTAACCCCTTAAAATAATCATTCATTTATAACCACATTCAAACGACCTATTGTCTGCAACTCCACTACAAAAGTCATCATCCAAACGAGCTATTAATGTAATTTATCTACAAATAACCACATCTAAATGAGTTCTTTATAATCACTTAAAATAAACATTTATTTATAATCACTCAAAGTAACTACTCTTTTAAGTTTAATGTGTATTTAATTCATAAATTTTAAATGATTTTAATTGAACTAAAAATATTAATTTTGTATACTATCAATTTATATATATATATATATATATATTTTTTTTTTTTTTTTTTTTTTTTTTTTTATTTATTTTTTTTTTTTTTGAAAGCACACTTTTATATACTCCTAAATTTTAGAGTCTTATCGATTAAAACCCTAAACTCATAATTATATTAATTTAAATATTGATTTTTATGAGTGTATGAAACTATACAATTTGTTAAATTTTGTAAGAACAATGTTTTAAACTTATTTTTATTATTTTTTAATTTAACATTATTTGAGATAAGAAATTTGAACTGATGACTTGATAAAGCTATCTAAGTCATATTCAACTTTTCTTTTGTGGCATGGAGACTTATAATTTCATATTCTATAAGAAAGGAATAAGTTTTTAAGAAGTTAATTAAATAATAAACAACCACATGAAATATAGGTCTCCTCTTTACTTAGTTTGAAAAAGACAAACACTTGATTCAAGGAAAAAGTATATTAAAAAATTTACCTACCAAAGACCAAGGGTGCCTCTTTTAGATGCTTGTTATTTATGATCAGATTATTTCCCTAATAAAATAACAGTTTTTTTTTTTTTTTTGAGAAACCCTAATAAAATAACAGTTAATGATCAAGTCCAAAAAATTAATTAGCTAAAATACTCAATTACCAA
>JBBMKA010000030.1:1831859-1845748 GCA_037833695.1 Sechiopsis laciniata
GCTAAAATTATAACTAAATGAAGATTTAGTTGGAGAATTGGGGGAGCATTATAGAAAGTGTTGGCCATGTTTGTAAACAAAATCTTTGTACTGTAACCAGCTGATCATTTGGTTTTGAATGACCCTACTAGATTAGATATTAAAATGTAATCTTTTTCTTATTTCAGAATGCACGAATTAATTCATTTTTATTTTTATGTTGAAAAGAATTACCCAAATTGTAATAGATCATACGATATTGAGAAGACAACATAACTTTGGATGTTTGGCTAAATTACAAATTCAGACTATACATTTTGATTTTTAAAAAAGAATAACTAATTTGCTATAAAAAAATTGGAATTTTACAATTTGTTAAAACAAAAAAAAAATCAAATTTATATAATATTTTAGAAGTACAATTACGCATTAATTTTCCTTCTAAAATAATAATAATAATAAATAATTACACATTAATTTCCATATTGATTCCTTTTTATTATATAATCAACTAACAAAAAGAAACATTTGACACATTTTAATTACAAAATAGACAAGATAATAAAACTTACAAAATTAAAATGTAAGCTAATCTAAGAATATCTTCTACACGGCGAAATTCGATAATAATTCACAAACAATGACTTGCTAATCTTTGAAATACAGGTTTCGAAATAAAATCTTTGAAATACAACCCTCAAAATGGTTTTAAATTACATAGAAAGAAATAATAATCATAATTACCAAACGAAAGTGAATTTAAAAAGAAACATAAAAATCTGATGAAAGAACAACAGAGATTGAAATCCAAAGAATAAACAATCAATTTATGTTCAATTAGTTCTATAATATGTGAGCTCCTGGGCCGCTAGATTGAAGGTGGAACCATGATTGAATCAGCTGAATAAAATTGCTGAGAAACAGTACTGTCCACATCATAAAACTTATCCTTGCTCGAGTCTTGTTCTTTCAGTAAGATCGAATGATATATTTCGTCGACTCGACTCGTCACCTTCGCCATTGAAGGGCGACTATCCGGGTGCGGAGCTGTACACAACAGGGCAAGATGCAGAAGTTGAACCATTTCATCCAAGCCATTCTTGTTTTCTAACAGCTCCTCGTCAAACACTTCTTCAATCTTCTCTTCGACCTTTGAGTTCACCCATCGTGGGAGGTCTACGCCATCGTCGTTAAACATTGGTGAGTTTGGAGCCTTCCCTGTTAGAAGCTCTAGAATTACAACACCGAAGCTGTAAACGTCTGCTTTTAGGGATACTTTTCGAGGATCGGTGACTTCAGGGGCGCGGTAGGCTGCAACATGGTTTGGAGTGAATGTAGGACTTGCAATCTGTATTAGGCCAAAGTCAGAGACACAAGCTGTGTGGGATTTGCTGAGGAGAATGTTTGATGGCTTTATATTCCCATGGGAGGTCGGAGGTCGTCGAGAATGTAGATACGAAATCCCACGAGCGGCTGAGAGCACAATGCCAGCCCTTGCTTCCCATTTCAATGGAGTCCTACCTGTATCTTTGTTGCCTGCATACAACCATAGAAATTATAGTCTTCTTTTTTTTTTTTTGGAAAAATAGAAATTATGCTCTTACTTAACCAGAAGCACGGCAAAATACTAATGCTTTAGCACATATGATTGTTCTTAACCAAAGGCTTTCAGAAAGAAACAAGAGATGAAAGGCAAACTATAAAAACCATCTACAAGTTTGTTATAATCACCCAACTTTCAATTCGAGTAATTGCTCCAACATTTAATTTTTAATATCTGTTAGCGTAGCTCACCCCATCAAATAACCGCTTGATTCTACTACATTTAGTTAGGTAATTCGTAATAAATTAATTCTTATCATAATTCATTAGTTGCAGCATGAACAAAGTATAAACTACTCATAAACTATAAAATCACCCAAAAGTTTATCCGGGAGTCTGCAATCATACCTATGGAATCATCACAACTAAGTTATAAGAAATGTAGAGTTTTCTTGCAACAATTTCATGACTCTAATGGGTAATTACTCAAATGGAAGCCTGAAATTTTTGCAATTTGCCAGATAAATAATGATGAAGAAGGAAGAAACTCACCATGTAAATGCACAGATAAGCTTCCCATGGGGACATAATCACAAAGCAGAAGCTTCTCATCTCTGCCATAATAGTAACCATTAATGGAAACTAAGTTCTGATGATTCATCATCCCCAAGCTTTCAATCTTATCCTTGAATTCTTCCTCTGAAACTTTGAGATCTCTCAGCCTTTTAACCACCACAGTCATCCCCATATCCAAATCTGTCTTGTAAGTTGATCCAAAAGTTCCCCTCCCCAATACCTCTGCAGAAGCTTTCAACAGTTCTTCCATATCAAACCCACTTTCTCCTTTACGACAGAACACCAAACTCCTCTGATTCTCACCTCCATTCTCGACCTCCGAGGTCGTAGTCGTCGTCGCCGTCTCAGGATCGTTCGGCTGGTTAATCCTGATCTTCTTTCGACATATAAAGATCAAAATCAGTACAATGATCAAGAATGCAATTACACTTCCTATTGCGATACCGACAATCGCTTTGGTTGATAATTTCTTCTCCTCACCATTGCAAAGGCTCAGTGGCTTCCCACAGAGCGAATTTCCATAGAAGGCGCTGGCTGGTTGATCGGAAAAACGCGTAGGGATTGAGCCGTTGAGACGATTGAAAGAGACGTTGAGAGTTTTGAGCGAGGAAATGATCAAATCAGGAATGAATCCATCGAGTTGATTCTCTTCCAGGTTCAGAACCGCTAAGTTCGTGAGATTGTTGAATCCAGATGAAATCGGACCAACGAACTGGTTATGCGCCAAATCCAGTCGAACAAGACTCTGAATACTGAACAGAACCGGAAGAATCTCGCCGGAAAACGAGTTCCGGTGCAAGTAGAGGTTACGAAGAAACCGGAAATTAGCAAAATCAGCCGGAATAGAACCGGAAAGCAAGTTAGAGCGAAGCGATAGGGTTTTGAGCAGAGTCAAATTTCCAAGCCCTAACGGAAGTTGACCGACGAGTCCAACGCCGGGAAGCCGCAGTTGAGTAACCCTCCCGCCGGCGCAGGTGACGCCAAGCCACAGACACGGAGTCGCATCGGAGAGGTTCCAGTAGCGAGTCCGGCTCCGAGCGCCCACCGCATTGTGTAGCGCGACCAGCGCCGCCGCGTCCGATGCAAGGTCCGCCGCGTGTCCGGCATAAAATAGCATCGAAAGAACAAGTGAAAAACACAGCCGGAGTGGATTCTGGCGAGCCATTGGCGACGGTGGAGAAGTAAAGGGAGGCTAATCCGGCGGTCTGTGTGAGGAAGAAATCAATGGCGAGCGAAGAGAGAAATAATGGAAAGGATTTTTGAAGTCAATGGTGGAATCAGGGAAGGAGAGAGGGGTCGCCATTGAAGGAAAACGTGCTGAAGGTGAAGGATACAAGGACGTTGGTTGACTGAGTAAAAATGGAAAAATCAGAGAAAGATGAAGAAGAAGAAGATTCTCTGGCAATTATGGGAAGCTTTGACGGATTTCTTCCAAAAGTGGGGCACAGGTGATAATGAACGAGAACATTGCCGTCTAATAGATAGCCTACTTTAGGACAACGAATTCAAGTAATAATAATTGAATAAGTGGGAGTTGGTTATCCATATTTGACTCTCGTATTATTACGAGTATAAATGATCCTTCGAGGACAACTCATTACTTTATATAATTTATTTCGATTAATTATAATATCTGAGTGGAGACTTTAACTACGTTTTTAATATAAAATCAGATCATATATAATAAGTTGTATCCAAATACTAATATTCATAGCTTTAGTGAAGATGACATGAGATAGTTTTCTATTCCTAGCCTTCATAATAATAATAATAATAAAGGATTTGAGAACATTTTAGTCCATACCAAGTGAGTTAGTTTGATATAATTAATATATATTCTTGATTTAAAAGATGCAAAGTTTGAATTCTCAAATCTTCAAATATTAGTGTATTGTTAAAATAATGTTTTACAAATTTGTAAGAAAGTTTACACATTCCCAAATAACCATACAACAATAATACATAGGGGTTTAAGATTAAAAAAGCACCCATGATTTAGATCAATCATACATGCTAATAATTTTTTAACTCAACAATATTTATAGGTAGAAATTTCAAACCCAATAATTTTTTTATTACTATATCTTTTTTCTTTTTTTGTGATATTCGTGATTGTTCGGGTCAGCTTGCCCGCACCTCGCTAATGTCACGAAACATATCGTCTGACCCTACAATATTTATATGTCAAGAAAACTCATAGAAAATTAATTTTTATGTAGGTGGCTATCATGGATTGAACCCATCTAAGCATCTCGAGATCTTCTTTGACGACCTGATTAATATATCTCTTAAGATATCATTGAAGTTATATATATATTTTGGCGAACATATAGATTAAGTATAATTTTGCACAAATAACCCATTTAAAAGAGTCCAAGTAAAACTTTAAAATTGAAGCAAAATGAGTTGAACCATGCTGTTGATAAAAAAAGCCCAACACACAAAGCCCAACAATCATTATATTTAAGACCGAAACAACCCAATTTATCTTCATTGACCGCCGGCTGTTGGAACCAGCGTTATAAAATCCCTAACGAGCGCGAATGCGAAGTTATTTTTCTCGTTCAGCGAGATTTCCTCTCCTTGCCGTCTTTCCCTTTTCCGTCCGACTTCAGATATTTTGAAAGGGATTCTCTCTTCCCGCTCTATCAACAGTTTCGCTACTCAATTTGATTTCTCGCGGTATGTATTGTTGCGATTTTTTTATTTAAACTTTTGGGTTTATTGATTTTGAAATGGTTAATCAACTTTGGAATCTGGGTGCTTGGATGAATGTTTATACGTGGGTTAAGTAGTTTGGCCGATTGGATTGAAGAAACTTTAGGAATTTACTTCTTTTAGCTCCAGTTTTCTTATTGATGGTTCTCCCGATGTTATGTAATGTGCTGGTGGTGATGGTTTCTTTATAGCTGCTCGTAATTTGGGAACCTAACAGTTAAAACAAGAAGGTGAATGAAGGAAGCCTTTCCTGGCTGCTGACTTTGGGAGGATGTCAACCGCCTAGTGGTCAGATTCAATACATGCTGACCATCTACCTAGAAATTAATTACCTACGGATTTACTTGACATCTAAATATTGTAGATGCAGGTCTATGTCCGGTGACAATAGTCGAAGACACTCATGAATATTTAAAGAAAAATCTTTTTTCTAGCTGGCAACGCTTGAAATATGTTTTTTTTTTTTTTTTTTTTTTTTTTTGGTTTGGGGAAAAGGGGATTCGAAGCTGTAACCTCATGGTTCCTAGGTTGTACAAGATGTCCTTCGAGCTCTGCTCTTGTTGAAAAAGACAAATGTTCTTTTATTGGTGTTTTCCGTGTTGGTTTATTTTTTTTTTGGTTCTTTTGTATGCTGACCATGCTCTCATATCCTATAAGATCAAAGTGACTTAATTTGTGTTTTTCTTCTCCAGTCTAGTTTCAGGGTTGTTGTTAAAGGAATCAGAAAAGAATTCATATTGTTTTTAATTTCTGAATTTATTGTGTTGTTGTATATTCTTGTCCCTGCAGGTAGATGTCTAGTTGACGACGCGCATAAATGGAGATAAAGACTTGCGGGAAGCCAATTGATTCTTTGCTGGAGAAGGTTCTATGTATGAATATTCTGTCTTCTGATTACTTTAAGGAGCTTTATCGTTTGAAGACATACCATGAAGTGGTTGATGAAATTTATAACCAAGTTGATCACGTGGAGCCATGGATGACTGGGAACTGCCGTGGTCCTTCAACATCATTCTGTCTTCTGTATAAGTTTTTCACCATGAAACTTACTGTGAAGCAAATGCATGGGCTGTTAAAGCACGAGGATTCTCCTTACATCAGAGCGGTAGGTAGAATTCCTTTGACCTTTAATTTGCATATTCTATAATAAATTGACTTGTTATATTGTTGCTGTCATTTATATCATTTTACCATTAACTTATATTTATCCTTCTTTGTGGATTCTATAATACTTATTCTTTTTTTTTTTGTAAATAGATAATAGTCTTTAAGGTTAAACCTTCTTTTGTGGGCTTTTTTTTGTTAGCCCTTGTGTTCTTTTCTTTATTCTTAAGGAAAGCTTGGTTGTTTATAAAAAACCTTTGTTTAAAAAACTAATCAAGGGGTCAACTCTAAGTTTGTGGAAATGATTAAGGATCACTTGTTAGAAGATCAAAATCAACCATGAATACAATCCATGGAGCCTCCTATCTAGGATTTAATATCTACGTGTTTCCTATCAACCAATAGGGTTATCTAGTGAGATTAGGTTAGTTGCACGCAAGTTGGTTCAGACACTCAATGATATAAAAAATAAATCATCAATGAATATGCCCAGAGAGCTTTTGGTTATCATGAAATTAGAAATGTGATACGACATTAAGTTAGAATGTTTATTAGTTTTAGATTTCTAATTGAACAATTTCAAGTTTTGTTATGAAAAGAAAAAGTTCCGTTTTTCAGCTTGCACTCGTAATGCGTAATGCATTCAGGCCCCTGATCACATTCAAATGCACAATTAAGCTAGTTTTCAACTAGTAACATAGGTCACCTCTCTTTTTCTCAAAATTATTGTTATGATTTTTTATGATGGTTGTGCTTTTATCAGGATTGCAAATTATGAATGGACTCTATTGGGGATGTTGGTGAGAGTTCCTGGGAAGTTATTCTGATTTTAGAAACTTAGGTCTCTCTCGTGTTTTAGTTGTGACTTTCATATGGACTTAGACTGAAGAGATGACTTGGTCTAAACAGTGTTTTTAAAGTCGTGCCCAGGCTTAAGGCTAGTGCCTTGCTTGTCCCAGGTTGAAGTTGCACACAATTATAGTGTTTTTCACATGAGCTCCAATATTTAAGTAAGAGAATGAATGTGTATGACAGATTAGAATTTAGTAAACGAGGAATAACTTACATTATTATTATTATTATTATTTCATTTGTAGTTAGAGTTTTAGTTGAATCCTTTTTGGATTTAGGTCATAAGAAGATTGAAGTTGAATAAATTAGAATCACACAATTTTTCCCAATGTTGAAGAAGTTGTGTATTATATAGATCTGGTTCTGTTACCACTTGACGTAATTTCTTAAATTAATTTTTCCAGGTTGGATTCCTCTACTTGAGATATGTTGCAGATCCAAAGACCCTCTGGAATTGGTTTGAACCTTATGTTAAAGATGATGAGGTATGTGATGCACATAGGTGCTTGGTATTTTTTTTGTATTACGAGGTCTGTTTCTAAATTATAACATAAGCATGCATGTTTTAGTGGTAGGGTTCTATCAATTCATTTATCAACTCAGAACCAACAGGAAGAGTTAGAGCTCCCTACTCCTCTGAATTCCCTCTAGAGAATTCTCCAATTACAAAACTCAATATTCAAAAAAAAAAAAAAAAAAACTCAAATAATCAAAATAAAAAAAGCACATTAAGCTAAATACTATTCCATCCTTCTAACAGAAAGGGAAAACGAATATTCCAAAGAAGTAAAAAACTAACAACTTATGTAACATCAGCAACTTGCGTCTTCTTCTTCTTGTATAAACGTGGATAATAGGGGGGCTTATAGTTTGGCTTAAAATTTGTAAGTTGATTTAAGTTCTTCGTATCATTGTTTTCTGCTGCCTTTAATGTAATAATGTTGATAACTGGCTAAGCACAGGCTTATTATCAATTTCATTGAGAGGTATTGTATGCTTATGAAGTGGGGTAGGTGATCAAATTTGAATTTAAGACCGTTGGTACTACTTATTCAGTCACTACTATGTGTCCTTGTAATTTAATTTCTACTGTAACCTTCCTTTTGCAGGGCGGCCCTTCTTTTGGAGAAGGGTTGCCTTGTTCCTTTGCCTGTTAGTAATTTTTTATGGGCTTACTGCTTAGTGTTTTGAATGAAATTTGGGCTACCCCTTTTTATTGAAGTTTGGGCTGCTTCTTATCAAGGAAAAAAACATTTACTGGGATGCTAGTCTAAAAAAAGAGAGGCAGTTCATTTGATGGTAGCATTAGCTCACATCACTCCAATTACCTAGCAATCAACACTAACCCCAGTTGGGTTCTGGTTTTGTTCCTTGGCGAGTGGAAGCGAAAATTACCACGAGACTCCTTTTTTTTGCACTTTTTTAGTTATACAACCGGATCATTTTTGTTTGTAATAAAAGGAAAGAGAAATAGAAGTTGTGGATGAACAGACACAAGACTCGTTTTTTGTTTTCTGTTTTTCATTATGTTTGAGATCACTATAACATATTTAAGTAAATGATATATTTCTTTTCAAAGCTGGAATTGATGAGATCACAAAAGATCCTCTTAGGAGGGCAAGCAACCTCTTTAAAACAACCTTTAGGCAATTATTGGGACGAGCTTTGGTTTTATATGGAACTTCAATGATAAAGAGAAAAGCTAATTCTGAGAAATCAATTTGAATAAAACTCCTGCCGTGGATTTTTATTACTTATGTTTTTACTTTTGTGGAAACTTCATAGAAGAGCTTTGTTTTTGTTGGTTGATATAATTAAATTTACCCCAACTCATTAGCTTAAGCCTTTGGGATTGATTGGTGGTTTAACATAATTCAACATGGTATCATAGTAGAAAGTCCTAAGTTCGAGCCTCTGTCGAGTTATTTTATCCTCAATTAAAAATTGAATTCCACTTGTAGGACATTTCTTAAATTTCAAAGAAATTTCAAAAGCCCATAGATGAGGGGGTGTTTAAATTTACTCCAACCCACAAACTTAAGCTTTTGGGTTGATTGGTAGTTTAAAATAATTCAACAACCTTTCAAGCCAGCATGAAACTTTCTTTAAGTTTCGAGTCTTTGAACCTCCTGATAAAATTATTGCTACCTATGCCAATATCATAGGCTTTTTAATTTTTTTTTGAGATAAGGAAACTGGAAAGAGGTAAATAGATAGATTTCAAGAATACGGATGGTGTGGGTTAATTGGGATTTGGAAGTATCTATATAGTGTCAACTTATTTTGGGCCTTTTCAGTAAACGCCCTGTCCTTGTCTGTGCCTCCATTGCTCTAGCATTTTTCAGAGTGCTTTTGGTCTGTCCATTTGTTGTTTTGTTGACTCTTTTTCATCTTCATCAGATAACAGACAGAAAAGGACTTCTTCCTTACAAATCCACGATGTACCTTTTTTTTTCTTCCTTTTTTTTATTTTTATGGATTCTTACTAACCTACGGCTATAAAAAGATGAAAAGGAGCTGATAGACTTAATGTTTCAGGAATTTTCACCAGGTTCTCATGGACGAATGACTACAATGGGTGTTTATGTGCGTGATTTGCTTCTTGGACAGGTCAGGTTATATTATATTATACCCACCATTTAAATGTCACGTTTTTGGTTATATATATTTATATTTTTTTTGTTTCTTTTTTAACGTCTTTCCTTCAAAAACTTGATAAACTGTGTAGATTTACAGTTGGTATGTGAATCTTGTAAGCTGTTGTTGACGTTTCTCTAGTGTTTTAACCATGGGATGGAAATGCTGCATTGTTGGGAGCTTTTATTGGGAATCGATAGTCCCATATAAGAACTCTCATTTCAGATTCCGGATGTTACTCTGTTATGTTTACGATTCACTCAGATGAGGAGGTGCAAAAAAGTTCACGAAAAGAACTACAGCATAACAGTAACCCCCTCCCTCTAAGATATTTTCCAACAAAAATACACATCATATTTTTTCGATTTGTTATGATGATTGGAAGTCATGATCTCTGTTTTAGAAGGCCTTAGCTTTGAAGGCCTTAGTTTTGTCTTCATTTTTTTGTTTCTCTTTTCTGATATTTCTAAAATTTTCTTGACTTCCTTGTATAACCTGTTCTTGTAGTTCTATTTTCTGCGTTTGCACTTGTGGGTGGATTAGAAGCCAGAAGAAGTCTTTCACCTTATACTGGTCGATAGAGATACCTATTAGAGCTGCCCTTTAAAGTTTCATAATCGTTATATGAAAAGAAGTTTTGGCTTAGATTCTAACTATTCGTTTTTCTCATTATTATTTCAAGGTTGAGCATGAGAACAAGGTTTTGTTTGATCACATTGTTGTTATCTAAAACGTGTGATTAGTGACTTCATTTATTGGTTTGGTAAATGTAGACTAAGTTTTTAGATGGAAGTTATTTTAATCGTATGCAACCCTCAAATATCCTCTCCCTGTTCACAACTTATCGAGAAGAGAGAGGAACAAACTGAAATGGTTTGTGTTTTAGGCTTTATCAGTAGAAAGCTGATGTAGATCTTGATATCTATTTATGGGTTTGCATTTGGCCAACAGAGCGGAATGATCATTAATATTTTATTTTATTTATCCTTACTGGCAGTATATTATGTTTCAAATGTTTTATTGACTGTACTCTGTTGTTCCAACAGGGTGGAACCATCATTGAGCTACATGTTTAAACTGGAACATATTAACTACATATTTATCGTTTTTTATACTCTATGTGCATACGTGTGTGTGTGTATCATTATTTATCGTATTTTGTTTTGCTCATTGCAGTACTACTTCGATACCCTTTTCCCTCGTATTCCAGTTCCTGTCTTGCGGCAAGTTGTAGCTAATCTTGAAAAGTTGAAGCTTCCCAGCAAACATTCTGGGGTGACAGGGGAAACCCATCGAATTGGGTCTGAAGACACTGCACGACGGCCACCTTCTGTAAAAGCTTCACTCTCAGTTTCCTTTGGACAACGAGCCCCACATCGTGCCTCAACTAGGGACTCATCACCAATTCGTCGTACACTACCACCATCAGTTAATGGCAGAGATATCAACGATGATCTACGAAGATCTCCAAGCAGTCACCGTAGTCAAAGTCGTGAACATCCAGATAACAGGGAGAGAAGCAGGGATAGAAGTTATGACAGGGAGAGGAGCAGTGATAGAGAACTTGACAGGGAGAGGAGCAGGGATAGAGATCATGACAGGGACAAGGGAAGAGATAGGGACATAGATCGAGATCGTGATCGGGACAGAGAAAAGTATAGAGATCGGGAGAGGGATCGAGATAGAGAAAGAGAAAAGGCTAGGGATAGGGAGAGAGAGCGGGACAGAGAACGAAGTTATGATTATGATAGAAGGGCTCATTATGCTGATAGAAATAGTAGAAGAGAATACGAAAGTAGTAGCCGTGATGGTGGTGCCAGGCATTACCGAAGGAGTCATAGTCGAAGTAGGAGCAGGAGTAGAAGCCGAAGTCGAAGTGTACAAACAGGGAATGCCCACCATGAGCGAGAACCTACAAGCAAGACGTCGCATATATCGAGCAACTTGGCGAAACTGCAAGATATATATGGCGATGTGAGCGAGCAGAAAGGGGATTCGAGCAAAGGAAGAATAAGGGATAGTAGTGGTGAAGAGGTGATCAGACTTGGTGGTGGTTCCTGGAAATAGTGAGCGATGATGAAGCTCTAATACAAGAAGTTCATTGTATTCAATACGATGTCTTCATTCAGAAAACATTTTTTAAAATTTCCACTGGAAAAGGGAAGAAAAATTATGTATTTGTCACTTGAGTTTTTTAATAGTATTCATCATCTCCCTTTTATCAGTTGAATCCCAGACTTTTGGGTTGTGTATTAGATTTAATTGACTTGATTGCTGCTTGCTTTTATGTTGGATGGACAAGGGAGGTCAATGCAACTTCTATTCCACTGGACTCTAATCACTTTGCTTCTTCATTTTTTCCTTATGAAAAACTATATGTTCTCATCCTCTCAATTCTCTTTTGCAGGGTTGTTTTGAATTTCAAATTTAGTCAATAATTTTAAAAGACTAGTATAAAGGAGAAGCAATTGCCAAATCTCGAATTCTTAAATCTATTTGTTCATAATCTACTACAAGTGAAGCATGTATATTGGTTGTTTTTGGCTCTTCTTAGTATCTTTTGTCAGTCAGTTATGTAATTTCTTAGCTTTTGCCATGATTCGATTTGACTTATTATTATTATGCTTTGGCTGGGGACAATTTCCACTCCCTTACCAAGACCATTATTTTAGTTCGCATTTATGGAGAATCGCTCCTTTATCTGAATTTTTTAAAAAAAAGCTCTTCCAATCAACCCCTCATCATACCTGAATGCTTTTCTTTTTTTCTTTTTTTTGAATGAACTAGAATGCATGAAAATGGTTAGTTGTGGACTATCGAATCTAAAAAATAATTACAAATACAATTATTTTTGAAAAAAATTAACAAACATAATAATTGATATTAATGAGTATTGTTATATATTTTTTAATAATATTGATATTAATGAATATTATAATGCATAATATTAATGATTATAAATACAAATATTTTAGAATATATCTAGATTTATAATTACTTTATAATAATAGTCTATTCAATACCATTTTTCTATTTAATTTAAACAAGGGGTTGACCAAAAGGGCATTTTTGTTTGAGACAAATCATTTAACGTACACTAATTTGAGTAATTTCCAAGAAGTTAAAGCCACACAAGGCAACTTCTAATCCTTCGGTCTTCATTTTAGAGAAGATAGATTAAGGTGCAAGGGAGGTGGAAGAAGAAAGAGAAACAAACAACTTTTTTCGAGTTGATATTTGTTTCTTTTTTTTACCTAATCTGAACAAATTTCATATCCATCATTTGTGATTTAAGGGTCAAAGATGATTGGCTTCAAAAAATTATAAGTCCAATCTATCATGATCATTTATGTAAAAAAATATAAATTTTCTTAACATCGAAATATTGTTGTGTCGAATAATATGTCTCATGAGAATAGTTCAGATACGTGTAAACTGTACTCACGAACAAAAAAAATATTATAAACTTCAAGTTTAAATGTGATTTGTGCAAATTTTTCAAGTTTTTAAGAGTAAAGCAACAAAAATCAAAATAAATTAAAAATACGAAAACCATTTGAATGGAACACAAGCCTAAGCCATTAGGCTGGTATTGTTCATAGTAAAATTAACCTCAAAAGATCAGAAGTTATGCTGAATAGAAACAAACAACCGCAAAAAAAGTTTCAGAAAAATTCTAAACAAACAAACACTCTCATTACGAAATACAGCCACATACCTTCCCAATTGTCACATACATCATATATAGAATGATCATTTGCCTTCCAACTCTAACAAACTCCATTAGTTCTCTTCTTCTCCATCACAAACTTCCTCCACACAGTGGTGATCTCCCTCTGCATCTCAAGCGCGCTCTTCTTTGCCACCACGACGTTGTTGCAGTCCGTCTCTTCTCCGGCCACTGTCGTTTTGATATCGGCCCTCGATGGGAGGCTGTCGAGCTCGTGCATTGTTTTCTGAATGTCATTGACAAGACGCTCAGCAAGGGTGCGAGAGAAATCTTCTCGGATGACCACTCTTAGAACCGTAATGTGCTGTGCGTCTGGAGGCATGGTGTAGGCTGGGACGATCCAGCCGAATCTCCTGAGCATTTCTGAGACTTCAAACTCCGTGTGGCGAGTGTTGTCTTTCAAGGAGAAGGCCACCAGGGGAACTCCATTGTCCTTGGACACAATGTTGAACCGCCCTGTATTTTCCAGCCCTTCCTTGAGGACGATCATGTTTTCTTTGCAGTTTTCCATCACATTTTGGTATCCCTAATGAACAAAAATAATACCTACTTTGTTAAAGTTTTGGTTTAGACTCTTTTTTTGGTCTAAAAATGTTTGGTAGTTTTCATGTACGATATGGGAACATATTTCCTTTTCACCTATATAGGTGCCTAAACGAATGACTTTTAGACATAAGCTTGAAAGTTGATAGACTTGTAAACTTGTAATCATGTATTAGTCAGCATGACATTTCCATATGTCCATAGGTTC
>JBBMKA010000030.1:1854398-1865330 GCA_037833695.1 Sechiopsis laciniata
AGTTGATTTTTCATTTATCAAAAAGATGAAGAAACTAGCTATCGATATTAAATCTATTCCACACGACCATATACTTTCCTCATGTCAAGTTTTGCTATTGTCATGTTGATTATTATTTTTTGTATTTATTAATTCTTATTTAAATTTAGTATTTTATTATTAATCATGTTTCTAATCGTCAGCCATTAATAAGATCGTGCAATAGTGCGATAGTGGATCTTAGATTTTAGGAAGTGTGAATAATGCTATTTATTTTTAAGATTGAAATTTTAGCTAAAACTTGCTCAATTAAAAATCAAATAAATACATGAGTTGAGCAAAATCTTCTCTGCAAATACAATTTTCCTCTTCCCAAATACAATTTTCTTTCTTGTGTTTAATTAATTTTCCTACAATTCTCTTAGAGTGAATGCATTTATAGCCAATCAACACATTATGAGTGATCAAACGACCGAATACAAAGGTGGTCTGAATTTCATAAATCAACTCCCAAAAAACTATTTTCAATATATTGATCATAGATTTGTCACTATTTTATAGACCAAATTACAAAGTTTATTAATATTGATCTTGAAGTCAGATGTCTGATTTTCCACTTTAATATATTGTTAAAAAAAATAAAATATAAAAAATTTGGTGGGCATCTTGAAAGCGATTAATGCTTTAATTAAATATAGAACAGGTTGCACCTTTTGGATTATGTTTGATGGATGATTATTATTAGTTTTTATTGTTATCATATTCAAGCTGTTTAAATCCAAATTTTAATCTTGTCGCCTTCGTCGTTCAACTCCAACTACAAATATTTTAAACCAGTTTTGCAATTTTATAATTATAATTTTTTGGGAAAGTTCCACCCTATTCATGTTACCTTTTATTATTAAAAGATTATTTACTTTAACACTTCATGCCTAAAAAGAAAAAGAAAAATAGAGCTGTAGATCACATGCTTTAATAATTACACTCTTCGTCTTTTATATATATATATATATATATATATATTCATTTTTTGTTCAATAATTATATTCTTGTTAGATAGTTATGTTAGGTTTGGACAATCAAAATAATAATGAAAAATAAAATCATATGAGTTAAAGATAGTAAAATTTGTTTGGTATTAAAATAATTAATTGAATCACTTTTTTTTTTTTTTGAAAATAAATAATTGAATCACTGTTAAAATTATATATATTCAACATTCACTAAACTATGTTGAATTAAATTATATTTTTCTATCCATTTGTTTTCGAAATTCATTGATCATCTCTATCATTTGATTTGATTACAACTTATTAAAGGTTGTTTGTTCTCTCTTAGTGAAAGTGAGTTTTATATATATATATATATATAATATGGAGTTTCATTTCAAAATCAATTGGTTTTCAAGAGAGTAACAACTCATGCATCATTTAAAATAATTGAAAATTCCTCTCTTTTTTAATATGAGATAAAAATCACAAGATGAGTATTTTCAATCGTATTTAATTTTTGATAACCCACATCAATATTCTAATGTAGCCAATTCCAAGTATCAAACTATATCGTCAACATGCAAAAGCAACTTGGAAAATATCGAGTATTTGAAAAGGACTTGCTCTTTTTATTTTATTTTTTTTAGTTCAACACACGTAAAAAAAGACGATTGAGTAATTCCTATCCAAAAATCATCTTTTGAAACAAGAATAATTGTCTCGTCTTTTGCGCTATGTTTAAACTGGAAAATTCAATTAATAATAATAATAATAATAATACAAAGACCAAAACCATATGTTAGACCAGGTCGACATTTTAGACTAAATTGTATGAAAACATTATTGTTGATGTCAATTGATATGTTTATATCAAATTAAAATTTAGTCCATTCCATCAACATCACTAAAAAATTAAGTACATTGCAAATTGCTAACTTTGTATAAATGAACTAATCTTCTATATTTTGAAATAAATTGACAATTTCTACCTCAGTCGTACCAATCAGCTACTTAAACCGTTGCATCAACCAAATACAAAAACCTATTTTATTTTGATAAATGGTTAACTATGACCTTAATTTTTCATAAACTACAAGAATTGTTTATAAGATTTAATCAAACTAGAAATAGAATTGTAATTTAACCTAACAAAAAAAATACATGGAAGTTTTTATCATTAATATCATACATATTCGTGAGATTTTACTAATATTTATGTCATACTCGATTAAAATCTATGTAAATATCGATTTCTCACCCTATATCAATGAAAATGTAAACATCTCAGACAAGAAATAAATATTATAGTTCGTCTCAATCTCCCCCTCACAAGCCTCCTTTTTTGGCTCTCTGGAGCATCATTCGACGAGGTCGATCAACAAGACCAGAATAGAAATATAAATGAACTCATCAGTTGGAGGGAGATTCTCTTAGCTTTCTCAACATGTCAACCAACTGAGAAAAAATCAAAGGAGTCACATGGTTAAAAGTAACAATTCATTTTATCTATATTCTGATCTAACCCGAACGAGCTACCAGTCAAAGGCAAGGAACAATTCATTTTATCTATAATTTGATCTAACCCGGATGAGCTACCAGTCAAAGGCAATCTCGAGATCAACCTACTTAGGACTGGACTGGAATATAGATAGTAGTTTGGAAAAAGAGAATTCCCTCTCCCATTCTTAGCATCCAACCAAGTCAATACACATAATTGTAGTCTTGCCCCCACTTGAGGGGGGCACAAAGATTCAAGAGACACAACAGCAAAGCTCACTCGTGAGTTTCAAATCTAAAATTTTTAAAGAAGCATACCATACCGTGAAGATCTTAAACCTAGACAGCAATTCAGGAGAATACCCATGCCTTTTACTTAACATTACTGCAACAAGAAGTTAAACGCAGGAGCAGAACATGCCTTTAAGAGTGACTTCATACTACACCAAACTTGACATACCTTGCACCTATACTTCCTAACTAACTCGAGCTTGCTCTTGTAGTAAGCCCCTCGATATCCAATACTTCCGGTTCCGGTCGGTAATTACTTGGGAAGGCAGATTTCGAGCTGGTTGAGAGCCTGTTATAGGAGGATTCGACAGGATCGAAAAGAATTACTAGTTCAAATATTCAGAAGACTGTACGGACAGAGAGAGAGAGTGAAACTGAGAACAAATTAAAGCTACTGCCTTCCTGAGCAAAGTATAACACATTTTCCTGTAACTAATGAAATCCTTCAACCTTCTATAACAAAGTATACTAAGAAACGGAATTATATGATAACAAAACAGCCTAGGAAACATAAAGAACCAGCATAGTGAAACCCAGAAAACCATGATGATTAATAATTGCAGCAAATGAAACTGAAATAAAACAATGAGTACTTATTCCATTTTCAGCAGTGTAGAAAGCAGATTATAACTGAAGCTTAAGCTGTCTAATTTGTAAGAACATTGGCGTTGAAACACCAAACGACAGATTCAACATAATTCCTATCCCCCTTATAGCTTGTTTTGTCTCTTTGATTCATTTCACGGTATTTCAGCAGTCGGTCTTCACATTCTAGCCTGCAATGAAAAAAAAGTTGTAATGAGTTGAGATCGCCCCAAAAATATAGAACAAGTGAAATGAAAAGGTATTTATAATTTTGTGACTTTCTTAGACACAGCATTGTCAAATGGCTAAAAATCTAGTAAAAGAACTCACGAGTAACCAAACGTTCAGAAATCATCAGTTGCCCACTACACTCAGGACGTGATTTTTCTAAAAGAGAAACTACCAAGGTGTTGATGGAATTTTAATAGGTAATTTTTTATTTGGTCATTTCTTTTCTCCTTCCACTGCAGGAGTGGTGATGAAGATAGGTATAACTAAGAAGATTCCAGTAGCCATGTCTAGTAAAGTGTTTCTCACGCTCGGTATCATTTTTCTTAGACGGCTCAATTTGGTAACCATTTGGTTTTAGAAAATAAGCTGCTTTTCTACAAAGGTGAGAATTGTATTAATAATTCATTTTCAAAAAACAAAAACAAATAGAATAGTTATCAAAACAGTGTCGTTGGCTTGTCTGGTGGACTTAATAGTAAACAGGCAAATGCACACTAATAACAAGCCTCCCACTATACTGATTATCCAGGAAAGAGGAGGAAATGGGCAAGACATTCTTAAAACCTTTAACAACTATTGACCATTAAACATTTAAAATACCACTATGCCTTGAGAAGTCTGGCTTTTAGTTCCTCAGCCACAGCATCAATGAACTCTTCAGTATTCAGATAATGGTTTCGTGCAAGCCTACAACAAACATGGGATAACGTTACAAAGATACAAATTTTCAGTGAAAGAGGTCATTCATGACAGAATAATATGGAACTTACTTGGATCCATGAATGATAAGAGCAAGATCCTTGGTCATCTTCCCAGATTCCACAGTATCGATACAAGCTGCTTCTAACTTCTCAGTGAAATCTAAGAGCCTAGCATTGTCATCTAGTTTTGCCCTTTAAAAACAGTGAGAAATAGTTAACATTTAAAAAATCCTTTGATCTAAATACGTTCAAGGGTAAAAGAGATATCAACCAAATAATATCTACCTGTGAGCAAGGCCACGAGACCAAGCAAAGATGGAAGCAATACTGTTTGTGCTGGTTTCACCTCCTTTTTGATGAACCCTAAAATGTCGTGTAACAGTGCCATGAGCTGCTTCTGCTTCAATTGTCTTTCCATCCGGGCAAACCTGAATTCAAAGTGCAAACATACTTCAAATTTCAGCAAGGATACACATTACCATTGAAGTCTCTTGTTTGATATAATACTCTTTATACGCATCAAAACTGACAAAGTTGGGTTAATTTAAAAGCTATATGAATTTCAGGAGTAAAAATGCCTATCCAGTATCCACCTGAAAGGTTGAGCACATTAGAAATCACTGGTTTGTGAAGCCCCCAAGAATACAGCTATTTTTGTTCAAATGTTTTCCCAAAGCATAAAATTATACTTTATTTTTTCATGAATAACTGAAGCCCACAAAATAGAAGCCTAACTACAAAAAAGAGGCCCCAATCAAAGTATTTTTGTTCAAATGTTTTCCCAAAGCATAAAATTATACTTTATTTTTTCATGAATAACTGAAGCCCACAAAATAGAAGCCTAACTACAAAAAAGAGGCCCCAATCAAAGTAAAATAAGAACTAAAGACATAAAATGATACTACAGATTACATTTTCATGATGGTATGTAAGCAAATATCATTTGGTCTTTCTAAAATAAATCTTTTCAATAAAGTTCATAGTTATTAAACAAAATATAGAAATCAGGACTTGCAGATTGTAATGTTGTATTAAGACTAGAATGGAACATACCAATACAGAAGTCATCAACCCAAGAGATCCAAATCCTAAAACCAAATACATAAAGTTAGAAATAAACGAAGGAAATGCAGAACATTTAGAACCTTTTTAGTAATTTCCCTAAACCAAGAAAGCAGTCACATGAAATGAAATCTATAAACAAAATGCAAGGAGCAGGTACATGCTCAAACCATCACGCACCTTGAGCCAAGAAATCACTTTGGACATCTCCATCATAGTTCTTGCATGCCCAGACATAACCTCCTTCACTCTTAAGTGCATAAGCCACCATATCATCAATGAGACGGTGTTCATACCTTTTTGAATCAGAATAATTAGTTGAACATTTCAAACTTGGAAAAGCTTGATAAGCATTTATCATTAAAAGCTATTTACCATATACCAGCAGCCTCAAACTTAGATTTCCACTTGGCTTCATAGACTTCTTGGAATATATCCTTGAATCTTCATTCAACACATGAACATAAAGAAAGAAAATTATTGGTACAGGGAATGAAAAAAAAAGGTTGCTGTAAGAACTACATATAATAATCGATATACAAAATAGAAAATCAAGTGTATACCTTCCATCATATTTCTTTAGAATAGTATTTTTTGTGCTAAGGTAAAGAGGCCATTTCTTCTCATAAGCAGTGTTCATTGATGCATCAGCAAAGGCTTCGATTGACTACAAAGCAGCGTTACTTTGAAGGGTTAATTCAAGAAAGTTGTTGAAATTTAAAATGTTCTTAACCAAGTCATGAGGACACTATAACAAACCTCATCAGTGTTATACATGGACAATGCTATTCCACCAGCACCAGTAAAGTTGAAAACCTCAATCTCTTGCGTCTCTTGCCCCTCTGTAAGGGTTAGCATGTTAGGAAATTTACAAAGAAAAGAAATGGAAGATTCATTAAACAAGAAATATGATTTAGGGATATCAAATACCAAAAACCAATTTCAATTTTCCCGGTCCTTTGATAACTGTATCAGTAGCTCTGTATTGATCACCAAAAGCATGTCTGCCAATACAGATTGGCTTCGTCCAACCTGAAAACAGCCACAATCAGTACAATTTTCTAACCTGGTACAAAAGTATTGGTTCTCTGAAGACAGTGCCTCAGACAGCAATTACCTGGTACAAGACGGGGAACATTTTTGCAAAGAATTGGTTCTCTGAAGACAGTGCCTGCAAAATTTGCCAATAGGTAAGCCTAAAATAAATAACAACAACGATAATAAAGAGAAAAAACAGTGGACTATGCAAGAAAAACCAATAATATACTTGTAATTTTGCTTTGCTTTTAATCAATTTAAGTTTTTTTTTTTATAACTAGGGAATCGAAACTTCGCCCCACTACATACCCGAGAAACAACAAGAGATTTTACAATTAAACTCACTCCATTTTAATCAATATAATTGATACAATCTTGTCATTACTCTGTTAAGACACCGATATCTTAGCAAGCACAATAGAACTAATATCGAAAAGATTAACAACGAAACACAATATATTGTGATAATAGCGACAGAAAGACGTTACAATACCATACCGTAGCCTTTCGAGAGGGCTACACTCTCCCAACTTGTTGAACAAGACAAGAAGACCACAATACCAAAATATTCCCTCCTTTCTAAGAACTCCCCTGCCCTATTTAAGCACAACCTTAATAGCTGATTACAACTATACCCCTTACTAATATAATATTAACATCCTAAAACCCTTAGGCGCCTATCATACTCTTTGAAAGCTTTTTTTAACAAAATTGACAAACTGTAGTATAAATACATATGGTAAGGACTCTGACCATTCAGAATATTCCTGATCGTCCCATTTGGACTTCTCCACATCTGCTTCAAGCCAAATTCCTTAACACGTGCTTCATCTGGCAATCATCAATCTTACAATATTAGAACTCCAGGTGCTTTTTAAATAAAGTAATCTAAAAATCAACAAAAGCCCAAGATGTAAGCTGTTACAGTGTCTGATCTTTTCAAATTAAGTAAAACAATTTATACCTGGAGTAATGGTTGCACATTTGATGGCAACATTGTACCTAGAAAAATAGCATATGCCCAAATAAAATAAGGTCATGGTTAAAACACTCTGAATTCCAAAATGAACCGAGGAACTCAAAAAATAACACAAATAAAATTCACTATATTTCTCATCAAAGAAGTTCTCAACTAGAAAGTGAAATTAGATACATCAGATACTTCAATCAAAAGGACTTCAAATAATTATCTCTGATAACACCGAATACACATTGGGAAAACTGAATACATACTTTAAAGTAGCTTCTGCACTTTCAATAGTAACTTTATCATCTGTGGCATCACGGTGAGGAAGGCCAAGGTCAAAATACTTGATGTCTAATTCCAAAAAGGGGAAAATAAGCTGCAAAAGTGACAGGAAAATATAAACCAGATTACTTACATTTAAAATGCACATATATACAATTTTTTTTTTTTTTTTTTTTGATAAAAAACAATTTTTTAATAATTATGAAATTACAAGGGACAAGCCTGGAGATTACAAAAAAAATCTCCAACTACTTAGAATTGTAGTGTATCATAGCTATAGAATAGTTATGAAATAGGAGAGATTGTTTACACCAAGTTACAACATTAATAGATATGTATGTTATCATTAAGAGTGAACAATACCTTATTCTTAATTGATTCCCAAAAAACTCGAGTCATTTCATCTCCTGTACAAAGGATCCCAAGTGTAACATTGTGAGGAGAGTTAAATAAAAGAAACAATCCAGAAGAGAGGAAAATCCAAAAAAAAAAAAAAAACTAGGAGAACTCTACTATTCCAAATCAGAACAAGCAATACACCAATCACGCATAACATAGAAATAGAAATAATAGGCAGAACTTCAATGATTTTAACAATCGTAAAATTATTCACCAAAATGTGACTGCAGTGGTCAGACCAGAGGAAAATGCAGTAGTGTTATAAACATAATTCAACAATAAAAGTAAATAAGTAGACTTTCCACTTGACAGAACAAATCTATGGCATCACTATTGGTGGACCAAGTACATCATGCAACAAAGTTATTTATGCTGATAAATGTCCAGAGGTTACTTCCACTAGATTTTTCCAGCTTACGACGATATATGATGTTTAAGGGAGAAGAAAAAAGAACAGGAATCCATCTGACTGGAAAAAACAGAGGTAAAAATTGCATAACTTCCTTAAGAACAGAAACAGTGTTGAGATATGCCTTGAAATGTTTGATCTGTTTGATATCCCACAATTACTTAGTTGGGTTTATGTTTTCATATTTGGGCTTCACTGTATAAATTCTCTTAAACCCCTAGTACAAGTTGATCGACATAGTTAGTGAAATCCGTAAATATGTGTCTTCTCTCATGTTCTACTGTAAATTGTTGTTCTGATTTCGTAACAGGCAGCAACCACCAATAAAGAAAAGAAAACAGAAGTGCTCATTTCTTACACATTACAATACCACGAAAAAACAAATTGTTAACGCTTGGTCTCGTAGATCAGAGAAGAGTAACATCAACATAATCACTCGATTCACTTCCACCGGAGTAGAACACAACAAATCAAGCATACTCCACAGATGTAAGACAAGAACACCATGATCTAATAAATTACACACCGTCTTTCACAGATCCAACAGCTATAAAACCAAACACGAATCCCTATCCCTCCTAACATATACAATAAAAAAAATAAAACCCTATTCTCATTGACATTAAGCAATTACAAAAGCAAATCAACAGCATCAATATCATAAGACAAAAGGATCTCAAGATCAAACATAAAAAAGCAAGAGCATGTTACAATAAAAGGAGCTTGAAATTAGGGAATTATGGTGGCCTCACCGTCCATCTCAACGATGGGGTTGACGACCTTGATCTTCTCAAAAGCCATGATCGTCGATTTCACTTCCTCCAAACGTAGTAATCGCAGAGAAGATTGAACTAGAAGAGCGCAAAGAGAGGAGAAAAATCGAATCAACAAAAATGGCGAAAATGGAGAAATGTGGTGTAGATAGAAGAAAGCCACCGGCGCACTATATATACTTGAAAAAGAAAACTTTTTCTCTAAACTATCTTTTTCTTTCTTTCCTTTATTACCCTTTAGTCCGCCTTTTATTTACTCCTTTGCCATTCTCTAACTTATCTAGGAAAAATGCTTGATTAGGTCTACTCCTTCGACTATCAACTATTTTCACAATTGGGTTGGATTTAAATCAATAACCTTGGCTATACTAGGAGGGAAGGAGAGTGAGTCACAAACTCTACATAGAGAGTATTTCAAGAAAAATAAAATAATAAAATAAAAACTCTATCTATTTGTTGTGCAAAAAGTGATGTGAGATTTCGCTTTGATTTCGCAATAGCCACTTATTAAGCTCTCAAGTTCTTGTCACTAATTTTCTAGCCATGCAAGTGCACACGGTCGTTATAGCAAGTTTTAATAAGTAAAGATCGTCTCCGCATGAAGATATAATCTATTTGTTAATGCTACCATGTAAGAGTCAAGAATGTGAAAGGTTGGAAATGAGTAAGATTGATTAACTGGGTCACGGTTAAGAGTTGTATCAGTAAGAGAATTAGAAATAATAAGTTATATACTTTGCCGCAGCGAAAGGAAGATAAGCTCAAATTGGTTTCCACGGGAGTTCTCTCGAACCTCGCCGTTCTCATTAACACTTAAGCTAACACACTGGTACTTCTTATCTCTAAGTGAGGATGAATCGTAAGCGCTAACTTAATAAAACCCAGTGTAGACATGCAAGTTCGCCTAATTTTATTATGTCGAAGTGAAATTAGACTGTATGGCAATCTCTTGGTCACGATACTTAATAACTTTCATGCATTTAGAATTAACTTCCTTTGCGTGAGCGAACTACATAAACTTATGATTTCTAATAAACAGAATTTAGCTATTCATGCTTCTAATTGAAAACAACGAAATATGAAGAAAACTTTCCATAAAGAATATATAATAAAAAGTCAAGAGTATGTAATAACGAATGCAAACAAGGGAGATACAAAGTAGAAAAATAAACTAAGTAGAAAATATTGAATGCTTAGAAAATGCGGTTGCTGGACTCTAACAAATCACTGGGCAACATAGCGTGCAAGTTATGTTCTTCAATCTACGTCGTAACAGTTTCTTAATCTTTTCTTCTCCTCATCAACCCCCTCCTTCATTCGATTCAAGTCTGCTTATAAACACCTTCGTTACTGCGTCCGAAATTCGCACATATGCTCCATGATCTATCACCTCCCCACCTTTTCCCCTTAGCAACGTGTGGACATGGCTGTACAACTTTCTATTTCTTCTCGGATTCTGCCAAGCGTCTAAGGTGCTCCCTTAATAACTGTAAGGTGTGTTCGCTTCCTTGGTTTCACTACATCGAACTATGCCTTTAAAAACGACAACCGTTAAAACGCTCATATATTCGCTAAATTTACTTAACATCCTTCATCTTGCTCAGAAAATCGCAAGACTACTCATTTCGCTTTTGCTGTTGAATAACAGCGAAAACATCGTTGGTTTGAGTCTAAAATCTACAACATACTGCATCAATACATACACTTTAGTCCATTAACTCTCAAT
>JBBMKA010000030.1:1875470-1886112 GCA_037833695.1 Sechiopsis laciniata
TTAACAATTTATTTTTTAACTACTATAAATAACTACTTATTTTAAATCTATATCCAAACAAAATTTTGTCTGTAACTCATCTACACAAAAATCATATCCAAACGAATTTTTTACACAATTATCAATTTTTAACTACTAAATATAACTTTTCAATATAACTCATTCGTCTAAATCTTACCTAAATATGCCAAACAAACATCTCATAAGAATGTATTTAATAAATTTTCACAAATTTACTTAAACAATAAAATAAATAATAAAATTTCACAAATTATTAGGCCACCTTTTAAAAAGTTTGGCACAATTCTAAATTAAAACCAAACCATAGATATTTTAGGAAACAGGAAACAAAAGAAAAAAAAAAGAAAGAAAAATTGAAAGGTAAAAAACGAAAATAGAGAGAATTGAAAAAAAAAAAGAAAAAAGAAAAGAAAAGAAAAAATGTGATTATTTAACATAATCCGTACTTCTGACAAGGACCACTGGAGGATGGTGGCACATGCCTGGTGTCAAATCAAAGAGAGAATGGACGGCGAGGATGAAAAGGTACGGAGAGATGAATGGTGGGATTGCATCGTTGTGAATTAGTATCTCCTGGACTCCATTTTCCTCTTTTTGGTTAATAGATTTTTTTTTTTCTCTCTTTTTTCATTCATAAAATTACACACAGACTCTGCTTTGCCCTTGACCGTGCTTTCTCTCTCCTCTGTCTCTTTCTCTCTCTCTCATCTTTTGATTTTTTAATTTTTTTTTGGAAGAATTCAAGCCAGGCAATAATCCCTTTGAACAGCCAAACCCATTTCTTTCTCTTTTGCTCTCTGTTTGTGTGTGTGTATTTTTGTACTCACTGACATTTTTCAGTCAGTTCCGATTCAGATACTGACTTACTCTATTTCGCTTGTTTTTCTGTGGGGTTTCTTGTTTTTGATTTTGGTTCTTACTTCCCTTTTCGGATTGCGCTTTTTTGGTCTGGATTTGAGTTGGGATTTGATTTTTGGGGGGTTTTGGTTAAACCCCTTTTCGATTCTGCGTTTTTGTTGAGAGATGGATATTGGGTTGGTTTGATTTGGGGCGGGGAGATGGGAGAGCGCGGTGGGGTTGTGAGTGATTGCGTTGGGTTTAGGTATTGGAGGAATCTTGTTAATGTTTTTGTTTGAGAGGTATGAGTTTCAGGCAGGGTTCTTGTCCTGTCAATTAGGGTTTTACTATTCTTGTTTTTGTTTTTGAAGTTTTTTGTGTTTAGGGGCTTTTTAAAATTTTTTTTTTTAGTATTGGGGAAAGCTTGATATGAAGCTTTCAACATCAGGGTTTGGTCAGCAGGATCTTGAAGGTATGATATTTCCCCCCCTTTTTTTTCTTTCTGTTTTTGGGTTTTTACTGTTGTTTCTATTTGGGACGATTGTGATCCTGTTTTTGAGTTGTTATTATTATGCGCGCCCCGCCCTTTTTTCATTTTGCTGCTTGTTTTTTTTTTTTTTTGATTCTTTTCATTCCTTTATTTAATGCTGTGGTTCCCTTATCTGTAGCCATTAATTTTGATCTCTTATGAGCTGAGAACTTTAATTATGGCGTTGTAATGATGATGATTGATTGTAGGAGGGGAAAAGAAATGCTTGAATTCAGAGCTATGGCATGCATGCGCGGGTCCCCTTGTGTCCCTCCCAAGTGCTGGGACTCGGGTTGTTTACTTTCCTCAGGGTCATAGCGAACAGGTTCTATGGCTTTTTTTGTTTTTTCTTTTTAGTTTGAAAGTCTATAGTTCCATTTTTGCGGCTAGCTTTGTCTTTTAATTTGTTCGTATGGATATAACTTGAGAAATGTAGTAGATATTAAGTTAGTTGTCATTGCATAATCTTTTGAAATTAAAAGGACTTTTATGCTGATTTTGTTGTCTGTAGGTTGCTGCCACAACCAACAAAGAAGTTGATGGGCATATGCCCAATTACCCGAACCTGCCTCCTCAGTTGATATGTCAACTACACAACGTTACAATGCATGTGGGTTCTCTATATTTCTTTTTTTGAATTTAACAATTATTGGGGCTCAGTGATTCGAACCTGTAAGCTATTGGTTAGTGAGTGATACATGATTTCATTTGAGGCCCATGCTCCTTTTGGCCGTTCTCTATATTTCTTGAAATTTGACGAGTGTGTTTAGCCTTTTCCTTCTATGATTAGTGCTTCTAATGCATAAATCTTACATTAATCATCTCATTAGTCATAAATGAGGGAATTTGATTAATCAAGCTAGTAGTACTTCTAAGTTCTAAGCAGGATTTGTATGTGTGACATTTCAGGCAGATGTGGAAACGGATGAAGTATATGCTCAAATGACATTACAGCCACTGACTGCAGTAAAATACCGATACAGCTCTGTTTCTCTTGGAGTTCTTCTTGCCGCATTTATTAATACATTTGCATAAATTCTTTTATACATACAGCAAGAGCAAAAGGATACATTTCTACCCATGGAATTGGGGATTCCGAGTAGACAGCCAACAAATTACTTTTGCAAGACACTGACAGCAAGTGATACAAGCACCCACGGAGGATTCTCTGTACCTCGTCGTGCTGCTGAGAAAGTTTTTCCTCCGCTGGTAGATACATATATTTTGTTATATGTTTCCGTTGGATCTGATGAATGACATTTGCCATCTTTCTTTGGTATGGCCCTGCAGGACTTTTCACTACAGCCACCAGCACAAGAGCTGATTGCAAGGGACCTTCATGATGTTGAATGGAAGTTTAGGCATATTTTTCGAGGTAACTCCCAGAATGTCTGTCCAATTGTGGTAATAAGTGCTAAAGTTTTCTTTGTTATTGGCTTATTTCATCTTCAACCTTTTCTTTGATCTCTAGTTCAACAAATTTATTTGTAGTGTGGGCTAGTCCCTCAGTTTTAGTCAGCATTTGAGATGAAGCTGTCAAGAAACTTACTAATGAATCATTTTTGCTTTTGCTACCAAGTAGTTGTGATATCAAGTTCTTTAAATGTATGATACTTTGCTTTGTAAATCACACTCTCTTTCATGAGTGGTTGGTTCTCACTAGAGCAAACATTTTGTTCCACACTGAGAGTACAGGTTAAGCTTAAGTAATAGAAAAAAAAACAGAGGGCAGAGAATTGAATTGCCTCATTAATTATTGGGATGCTGAGAATCGAATGGTTAATGCTAAGTTTCCACATCAATTAATGAAGCTTAAATATGCCCTCCGTTGATCTTTAATGTAATCTTGGTTATTATAACAAAAATTAGAAGGAAAATCAGAGCAGTTCAGTTTCATGAAGAATCTTTCTTGGAACGTTAGAGGTTTTGGAGGTAAGGAAAATATCAGGCTAGTCAAAGAGATGATAGTTTTCAACCAGCTAGAGTTTACTTTTATAGATTTCAGAGAACCATGATTTGCTGATATTATTCATGCCTCCCTTTTTTTCCGTTTTCTAGTTCGGTGTAATAGAATGGTCAGGGTGTGCACCTTGTAGTAATGTATTAAAAGATGTCCAACCTATTGGTTGCTCTCCCACAGGAACAATAAGTTTGTTTAGAACTCAATTTGAGTGGATTCTTGCTATCTTGGCTATATTACCTTCCTAGTGGTGTTCTTTCCAAGCTATATGTCTTAGTCATCGATACATGTTTCTAAGAAGAACTTGAGGTTAATTGATGTAGAGAGAAGCACCTCCCGCGTCTCCATTCCTTTGATGTATCTTGATGCCTGGCCCAGGGACGAGCGTGGTTACCCCGGGTATATTGGAGCGAAGCTCCGATTTTCTAGTTTTCCAAACAAATTGATGTAGAGAGAAGGGAGTAAAAACTATGTGTAAGCCATTTTGAGGAAGATCAATGGAAGGAGATGAAGAAGGATCAATCTTCTGTAGTTTCAGTTAAGTTAACTCTACTCCCCCAATATCTTGATTTCAATGAGAAGATTTTCATTGGACAGTCCTCATTCTAGGGTAGCTCTTTTCACCATTTGTAGCTGGCATTGAAAAGTTCGATGGAAGCCATTAATAGTTGCTGGTTTGGGAAAGAATAGCCATGGAAGGGTAGAGTGTGGGGGAGAAGAAAAGGAGAGAGAATATAATGATGAGAGAAACGAGAAAGTAATTTTTTTTCTTGAATGTTGCAATTTTAGGTTATCCATTGAGTTAAAATACAAGATACTAGTAATTTAAACATAAGTCTACCATCTTCAATTCTTCAAGTATCCTTTTCATCCCTCTACCCTCACAAATTTTATCGGCTAACGCTTTAAACTCGTTTTCAACACTTCTCCTGGCCGCCACATTATGTGTTTTATTTCTCCAAGTAACCAAGGCCTTTCCAACAAAGGAATGATAACTAAAGGTAGAGATTCTTTTTGCTCATTCTACATGAGTATAAACTTTTATTTGGTAGTGATTTTGCATTTTGAATAAAATACCTTTTCCATAAAGCTCTGTTAGATACCTCAAAATTTTATAGGCAACTTCAATATGAGTCGGTCCAGTCGTCCAAGTGTATGCATAAACTGACTTACCAATATGCAGTATGAGGATGTGTATGAGACAAATCAATTAATTTTCCAACAAGTCTCTAGTATCATTTTCTATTTTTTTTTCCTTCTGCTTTTTGCTACTTGTTAAGAATGATAAGAATATAATTCATAGATTTATAGAATTTTAAGTAGTTAAATTATGTTAGACATTCTTTAGGATTTGTTAAGAGATTTCTTATATATTCTCATTTGTTAGGAGATCCTCTAGGGTTTGATACATATTTAATGTGCCTATTTATAGGCGATACCGTGTTCTTTCAACGTCAATGATCCATTTTTGCAGACAAGCTGCTAATGATTGTATCTATAGTTAATTCATTGTCAATTTCCCAAGGTCTCTTGTGCTAGTTCCTTCAAATTTTTGAACTTGAAAAGGAACAAAAACATATATACCATCATTGTGATAGAGATTGAGTAATTCACTTTGACATGCTGCATCTCAATTTTTTTTCTTTATTCTTTCCTTATTCCTCTTTTTTTTTTCTTCCAAATTACATAGAGTCAGGGCCTTTGCTTGTATAGCTTTTGTAAGGTTTCTTGGGGTTTCCAGTTTTTATTTTTATTTTTTATATATTTATTTACTGTACGATGTGATGCATTTCTATGCTTTTCCTTTCATTATCATTACTCTTAATGGAAAGTCTATCTTTCAATTTTAAAAACGATTTGGAAACAGTTGCAGCTGACATGGCTTATTCTCTTTGTTGTCACAGGACAGCCAAAACGACATCTTCTTACAACTGGTTGGAGTGTGTTTGTTAGTGCCAAAAGATTGGTTGCTGGGGATTCTGTACTTTTTATATGGTAGCTTTTCCATTTTTCTTAAATCTGTTTTTATATGTATTATCATTCTCTCCGCCATGTTTTAGAGTTCATAATTTGAACACCCTGAATGACTTAATCAGGAATGAAAAAAATCAGCTTTTTTTGGGTATACGCCGTGCCACAAGGCCACAAACTGTGATGCCCTCTTCTGTTTTATCAAGTGATAGCATGCACATTGGGCTCCTTGCTGCTGCTGCTCATGCTGCCGCAACTAATAGCTGTTTCACAGTTTTCTACAATCCCAGGTTTGTAGTTGATCAATCCATGCAGCGAAGCGTAGCGGCAGACCTTATATTCTTATTTTGCTACTGTTATAGCTTTTTGATATTCTTATTTTGCCCTTCTTAAAACTATTTCTTTTGTAAAAAATTCCAGGGCTAGCCCATCGGAGTTTGTCATCCCTTTGACAAAGTATGTTAAAGCTGTATTTCATACCCGCGTTTCAGTAGGAATGCGTTTTCGGATGCTTTTTGAGACTGAAGAGTCAAGCGTTCGAAGGTATGGTAACTTTCAATAGTTAATTATCATCTTTTTTTTATTTTAAATATTCTTTCATACCTCCTCCCTTTTCACTTTTCAGCACTTTTGATTGGCATGTTCTTCCAACCAATATCATTAGTCTTCTCAACATTTGCTTTGGTAGACATAACTTGAATTTTTAAGCTAAATGTAATTGAAGAGAAACAATAGGATTTGTTTTTTCAGGGGAATAGAAAATGATCTCTTTCAAGGTAGCACAATACTTTTGTATCTTTTTTTATTTTGGTTTTTGTAGTTTTGGGTTATCTGCACCAAGTAGTAATTGACGTTTTATGTACATCCTTAGCCTGGGCGAGGGTTTTCTCCCCCTCTGTTTATTTCATACTTGTAAGGAAGTTGCTTCTTATGAAAAAAATGATATTCTAGCATCCTCATTCCGAGAGTTAATTTTATTTAAATGAAAAAAAGTTGTTGGATTCAACGCCTTCACTTCATAACATTTTCAGATGGTCCCCAAGGGGTGGCGCAGTGGTTGAAGACTTGGGCTTTGAGGTTATGCTCCCCTCAAGGTTCTAGGTTCGAGGGTCAGCTAGGACATTACTCCTTCGATGTCTTCGGTGCCCGGCCTAGGGATGGGCGTGGTTACCTTGTTTCAAAAAAAAAACATTTTCAGATAACTACTGACTGTTTTGTTTTTGTTTTTTGTTTTCAAAAGTGAAAACCAATCTTTGGTTGAGAAGAAACGAATAAATAGAATTCATGGGCATTAAAAGAAAAGTGAAAACGACCGAAAATAGAGCCAAATTAAAAAAGGTTTTAATCTAACAAAATAAGACTTAAGGGACAACTATAAAACCTCTTATAAATAGAAGCTGAAAGGGAATTAAACCTAGCAAGAGACTAAACCTCCTTCCAAGAGGTCCCAACCCCCCTAAAAATCATATTGTTTTTTGTCTAGCAGAAGACCCCATAGAACTGCACAACAACTCGGATGCCAAAGAAACTGCCCTTCCTCTCCAAGACCGACACTCTTTGGGTAGTTCTAATTGAACCCCCCAAAAGTTTGGAAAGACAGACTGAGGAAGCAAACTTGCTAGTTGGAGGGAGGGTGAGATGGTTACTGACTGATGTTACTTGCTAATAAAAAGTCATGTGATTGTTTGCAAAGAAGTGTAGACGCTACCACTCCTAGCAGTCGTAGACGCTGTCGTGGTTGCACATCATTCGTTTGCAGAGCGTCGCTCACTTCGCTCATACTGTCGCTTAACCATCATCCATCTTCACCAAATCTAGAAAACCGTAGCAGTCTGTATTGATGGGCAAAGATGTCGGCAAGCCTTAGAGTCCTCTTCTTTTCCCCATGGAAGGGTGAACCAAAGTGTTATGTTGCTCATGTTTAGGGCATTAATCTTTGTTAATTAGTTTCTGGAATAACAAGCAGTCTATAAACTTTATTTTAAATGTTGATTGCTACTTTGAATTACATTTCTTGGATATTTTACCGCCATATGCATGTTTCCACATGCTAATATGTGGATAGTTGAATTGTCAGGTACATGGGTACTATAACTGGAATAAGTGATTATGACCCTGTTCGTTGGCCGAATTCTCATTGGCGTTCTGTCAAGGTGTTGCAGCTTTATTTCTACTACAGTTCCTTAAAAACACTTGCTCTATTTACAATGACACTATTTTTCTCTTTTCTTTATATAGTATCACATGCTTAAATTTTGGCCTCAAGTATGAAATTTCTATTTTCTCTACTGTGCTGCTGATTTATTAATCGTGTCCTATTGTGATTGCTCAAAATTAGAGTCTACAAACCCCATCTTTTGGTCGTTATAAATATGTGATAATTATCCATCTTCCATTCATTGTTTTGTTAGAAATCTTTCCATTCTTGGACTAGCAGGTACACAAACATCGGCATATGTTAATTCTCCAGCAGTAGTTTCAGTACATAAATGTTGAATTGATGTCATAAAACTGATCTATGGTTCTGTAAGTGCATCTTCTTGATTGGATGCCTTCTCAAACCCTGTCTACAAGTTGTCTAGTGGGCCCCTTTGAAGTTTATTTAGATTGTTCATTTATGTAATTGGCAACCTTTATTTAGTTGTTAATAAAAGGACTATGGTTATACTAATAGTGGCCTGAAAACCTGACTCATGCAGTGTTCTATGATTTAATGCACTTGTTCAAGGTTTAGTATTTATTAGCACAGGGAAGTGATTTTGGATATGACATTCCTTGTTTAGGTAGCTCAAATCATTTGGTTCTGAAACTTCAGCAAAGCAGTGTAGCTTTCAGCTGTGAAGTATTTGTGAATTATCAAGAGGGTCCTTAGTGGTTGATTTGATCTCATCTAATGCAAAAGCTCAACTTTTCATACTTTTTTTTAAACTCTCAACTTTTATATTGGTCTTCCTTAACCCTTAGCATTAGCTAGCAGTAGAGAGTTATTCCACCTGTCCGTCCTGTCTTTTATGTATGACTGGAAATGTTTGCATATGAAAGACTTGGAAATTTAGAACAAACTTTTAGGCACTGTTTATTCTAAAATTTCAAGGTGCGTGGTTCCTTCCACTTTTTATTAATTTGCTGTATCAGGCGCCACCCAAAATCTGTTTCTTTCAGTTTCAGTTTCAGTACCTTGACCATTGGTCTTTATTTGTGTTACTTTGTCCTTTTGCAGGTAGGGTGGGATGAGTCAACAGCTGGGGAGAGACAGCCAAGGGTATCATTATGGGAAATTGAGCCTTTAACTACCTTTCCTATGTATCCTTCTCTGTTCCCACTTAGATTGAAACGTCCTTGGCATCCTGGAGTTTCTTCTGTTCATGGTATTTGTTTTCTATCTACTTAATTCATTTCTATCGATCGAGTTAGGTGTGAACTATTTTCTGATGTCTATGGTACTCTGTGGTGCATATTCTTTAGATGGAAAATGGTGGATAAAACTATTTCCTTTTAGGCACCAAATGAATTGAAAAGAAGGGGAGTTAGCATGATTGAGATCTAACCTTCATTTTGGATTGTGCTGGCAATTAAAAAAGTTCAGTTCCTTGAACTTTTGATGCTATTACCTGGGCTTCTAGTTACCGATTTTAGAATGTTAGATGTGGAACTTATGGGTTCTTTTTCTATAAAGGGTTTATTTATTATTATTATTATTATTATTTTTTATCTTTGCATTTTTTTTTTGAAAGAACGAAATGAACTTTTTATAAGGAGATTTAAATGAGTCTAACACTCAGAGAAAACAAGCTCCCAACTGAATGAGAATAACATAAACAAAAAGAATAAAAGACCTCAAAATATTAAGTAAGCTGTTCTGCATACCATCAAAGACCTTTGATAAGAAACTCCAAGAAGAGTATCACTCCAATTCGTCCCTTAAATAAAAGAAAATGCTGAGTCTAGTCTTGCTGCCCGAGAGAGAAATTTTGGTTTCTTTTCCATTGGAATATATCTTATTATTTGTACCAGGATATATTCTATTTAGTTATTGAATTCTCTCATTTTATGGATTATTTCTTCCATATCAGCATATCGATGAACGATATTTTGTAAATGCATTCCACTTGTAAATATTTACTTCATGCCTAAAAGGGCATCCATTTATTAACCCAGGCATCTCTACGTTTTGTTATTTTTGTTTGGATAAGTAGCATGTCGGTGATGTGATCATCTCTCCCTCATAAGGAAGGTTTATTTTCATCAACTTTTCCTTGCTTTTGCTTTTATTCATTTCTGAATATTCATTACAGGAAAAAATAAACCAAATAACTCATAACTAAAGATCTTGCCTTATTCCACGGCCTGGTTGCTTTTATCATACAGTATAAAGCTCATTTTTTTTGTTTACTTAATATCGTTGATATTCTTGATAAATTGGTTTTTAATTTTTTTTATCGTCCCTTGTTGGAATGGAACTTGTACAGATTCAAACTAAACACCACCCATGTTAGATGTTGATTTTTAATTGAATGATCATTGCAACTTTTTAATTTGATCACCAAGTAGTCATTTCTAATTATAAACCAAGAAATAGGTTGATAATAGAATTGGTTTACGCCTCTTCAAACATTGTTTTTCGCTACTTGCATTTTTTTTTTCTCTGAAGATATCTACTTGCATTTTATTGTGATATTTTAACTTTTTATCTTTGTAAATAGTATTTTATCTCCATTTCAGCAGAGCTTTATGTGGTGCTCATCTGTATATCTTCTATCATTCCATTTTCTTTTTATGGCTGCTTGAGAGAAATCTTGGCACCTGCTTTTCGTTTTCCAGGGGATGTTATGCTCACGTGTTCAGATACTGAATAATCCTTTCAAGTTCAGCATTTTATAATTAAAAACTTTCACAAATGTGCACATGGTTTATAAATGGATTTTTCTTATGGTTTGTCTCCTTGCAGATAACAGAGACGATGCATCTAATAGCTTAATGTGGCTTCGGGGAGGAGTCACGGACCAGGCTCTACAATCACTGAACTTGCAATCTGTGGGTTCACTGCCTTGGTTGCAGCAGAGACTTGATTCTTCCATGTTTGGAAATGATCATACTCAACAGTATCAAGCCATGTTGGCTGCTGGAATGCCAAACCTTGGAGGTGTTGATATGCTGAGACAACAAATTATGCATCTTCAACAGCCTTTTCAGTATACACAACAGGCAGGCTTCCAAAATTCTCTGTTGCAGCTGCAGCAACAGCAGCAGCAGCAGCAGCAGCAGCAATTGGTTCAACAATCTATACCTCAGAACATCTTGCAGGCACCGAACCAAGCTATGGC
>JBBMKA010000030.1:1890976-1906945 GCA_037833695.1 Sechiopsis laciniata
TTTTTCGAAAAAGCACTAAAATTATTGAGGTAAAAATTGATCTATCTCTTTAATTCATTATTATGTTTTATAATTAGAAGAAAATAATGCAAAATGGAAAAAAAGTGACTTAAGTGGTGGTTGGTTAGAAGAAAATCTTAGCTCATCTTGCCCTAATTTTATCAATTAACATAATTCATAGTTCACCCTAATTTTATCAATTAACATAATTCATAGTTCATTAGATAAGGCATGATAGTCTTAAAGATCAATAGTTCAGTCTCTAAACAGTTTGTTTTTTAAGATCTCAAAAAAAAAAAAAAAAAAACAGTTTGTTTTTTTTAATTATATAATGTATATATTACATTAACCATAGTGTTTATCATCTCAAGATTATATGCTCTAAAATAGCACCTCCACCATTAGAAAAAATTAAAACTGATTTTTGATAAAGTATAAAAACACGTAACAATTAAACTAGTAAAATATTTGAAAATTATATTTGGATAAGATACTTGCTGCTTCTATATTTTTTTAGTTATAATAATAGTAAGGATAGTTATAGCCAAAAGAAGCAGAAACTTAAGTGAACCTAAAATTCAAGAAGTTACCAATTCAAAATTACGAAAGAAAAATAATACTACGCCAAAATTACTTATGAATTACATAAACTACCATAATATTTCAAGAAACTTAATACGTTAACATTCTAACCACTGAACAAAAAGGTTCCTAAGAAGTTGATTAAATGTAAAGTCACTAATAAATACACAACCTCCAGTTTGTAATACATAAAAAACTTAGTTTAATAAAGGAAAAAAAATAATTAGCTCACCCAAAAATTCCAATATATTGCATCTAATTGAAGCAGGTGAGACCATACTCAGCTAACTTCATTTTGGAAAGGCAGAGGACTATCTTCTCCAACTTATTTTAGAATGGAACTGGAAAGCATGCTCAATCTTCCATATTTAATTCTCATCTTGTCATTTACTCTTTCAGCAACTAAAACAACCACAGTTATCATGGTGCTCCAGAAACTCCAGGGAATAGTTCTGATATCTTATTGAAAACGTCCATGACCTAAAACCGCAACGGTTCGAAAAAGGTAGCATATCACCAGAGTATGAATTTAGAATTTGTTACAGTGAATCAAATTGTTACATTCTAAAGATATAAAGCAATGAAAATAAATACTGATCTTCGAAAAGGATAAGGAAACTTTTAAGTACATAAATATTAAATCAGGGCATTCAACAAAGACAATTGAAACAATTTACTGCACGTGTGGAAGTACAGAATGTAAGAGTGATGAGAGTAACGTTTTTATTTTTGTTAACTGATGAAATTTTTGTCACCAGGATTTGAAAGACGAAAGCATATACAAGCTGAGAATTTTATTTTTGATATGTGTGAGTGTCCAAGCTAGCTTAAGCACATCTACACTATTCTTGTGGCACAGCTGACCTTATTACATTTGATTGTTGAGAAATTCTTAGGAAATTAATTTTAATTTCTTAGGTAGGTGACCACCATAGATTGAATCAATATCCTCTTAGTCTTAGTTTCCATGACCCTCTTAACTACTAGATCAATACGATATAGAATATATATACTAACAATCTCCAAAAAGAAACCTCCAACTAGAAAAGGTAAAGTGAAATTCTGAGTTTATGTCAACATGTAGTCAGCATAACTCTACTTCGTTATGTGATAGATGGTAGTACATATACGAAATCAACTTAACGTACCTCTTTGTCATTTTGATACTTTGTTATACTCAGTGGATTTTGTGAACACTGCAAAAAGTAAAATCAAAATGTTAGATTTGAACGACTAATGTATTAACCTTAAGTAGAACATACATCCATGATGGCTGCTTGAACTCTTGGATTTTGAAATGCAATTGCGATATCTGGATTGGCCATAATTTTGGAAATCACTTCTTCAGGTGTAAGCCCAATTTGATCTGTCAAGGTTCCAGAAAGAACGAGTAAGCCACAATTATTTTTAATATTTATAAACAAATAATTAATTGAGAAAACATGTTAAAACAACAATAATAAAAAAAAACCGTTTTTTGACACAAAATTTGGGGCGAGTATTTTAACCTTGACCTCTTGGTCATAAGCACTACTTCATGCCATTAAGCTAAACTTTGGTTGCATTTTGTCATCTCTTATATGTGAAAATAATCGGATAAAAACAGTTATTTATTCTTAAAAACAGAAAAAAACCGTTTTTAAATTTTCATTTCCAACAAACACCAAGTAACTCACATAGACATAGATATGCTAAATGAATAACTAATTTTAACTTCTGAGCATTCATGAATCGTAGTTTTGCAATTCAATTTCAAAGAATATATTTAAATCCATTTCAGCATTGGGGTAAGAAGAGAAACTGAAAATGAAATTAGACTTCAGAGCAAAGTTTACATGGACTTATGAGATCATCGATTATTTTGACAACAAAACAACAAAATGTAGGTCCATATTTTTTTTAAGAGTGGCATTATATGATTGCACCCGTCACAGAAAATCATATATAATATCCACATTTCAGTTATATATGAAATATATAATACGATGATGAATCCCCACTAGAGAATAGTTATCACGCCAGTTAAACTCCCACATTTCAGTTATATATGAAATAACTATTGAAAAAAATGTACAAAAGAAAAAGAGATTGATTTAACTGACCAAATTGCTGCTTAACTTCAGGGCTGCTAAGATCAAAGTTTTTCAAGGAATCCGTGAGGCGGTCATCCCATTGAGGGCTTCCACTCATATTGTTACTGAGATTAATAATTAAAACATTAAAATCATGTTAGAAGAAATTGCTATATCACATACTTATAAAATATTAACAACTCTATACGACAATTGCAAGAAATCTTGTCTTTGTAATTCAAAAAGACAGACGGAAAACTTTAAAAGGACTTTTTCATTTACATGAATCCAGCAAAAATCCATAAAACTATTAAAGGAGTGTTGATCGTAAAAATTCTCCCATTCTTCTCACACCAAAAAGTTCAAAAGAAAGTAAGATAAAATTAATGAAAAGGCATTAACACTAGAACTAGAACCAATGCAATTCACTACATTATCAAATGCTAGTCTCTTTTCAATGACAAGTTTCATTTTTTGTTAAATTTTTTTATGTAAATGTGAAAATCTAACAGTTAATTGCTCCGCAAATAAACATCATTAATCAATATTTTTTTAATAGAAAACAAACTATTTCAGTGATGAATGAAAGAGTACAACGTGTCTATCAAAACAATTACGATAAGAGAATGGTGAAGAGAAAATGTATCTATATTTAGCATTATTTTGGAGTCATCGGTCTCAACCGTTTTGTAATTATTTGTAATTATGGGATAGGCCTTTTGTATCTTTCTTTTTGAAAGGGCCTTTTTTTTTTATAACTTTTCATACATCAACAAGAAGTTTTTGTTTCCTATAAAAAAACTCAAACCTACTTTAACTTCAAATCCCTCTTTCTACTTTAAGATCAAATCTAACTTTTTATCTGACTCAATGACAAAGATTTAGGTCAATGCCTTTGTGGGAATGGTATAGAAAGGCTACTCGAAGAAAATAAGTTACACTGACAATCGAAAAGATCTACATAAACCAGATAAAAGTGACCCTTCACATAGACCTTAGTTATAACTTTAAATATATGAAACACAAGATTTAAATAGTCTGTATTAAGCATTTAAATTACTAATCACGCTATGTTGCAATTCAAACCAAAATTGTCATTGAAATCAAATGCAAGATGGTATAGCTTCAAAAGTTCGAAAACAACAGTACTGTCACAGGACTTTAAAATTTTGAAAGCAAACTTAAAAAAACAAAGAAAGCATCAGCACGAACAATAAAAGATGGCTCATTCAAACTAACATGATATATAAGAAGCCTTTGAACATAATTAAGTAGTTCTTAAAGAAAAAAAAAAAAAAAACAGCAACAACAAGAATAAGAAAGCTGAACTTACAGCATTTCTTCTAATTGTTGACGATACTGTGGATTTTGCATCATCCCTATTCAATATTGTTCAATTAATAAGTGATGCCTTGGTGGAGATTAGACAATATAGTAACTAATCAAGTAAAATTCAAACTAAATATAAGTTACCAATCTTCCAAGAATGCCCCAAAAGAAAATCACAAGAACTCCAGAAATTTATTCTCAATTATGAAGTTCAAAATAAATTTCTAGAAATTCAAATTTAATAGCAATATCCATCATCTGAATTTAAATAGTAGTAATAAAAAAGTGTCGGCTAATTAATGTATCTTCCACCATTATATATCTAAGAGGCTGCTGAAAAATAATAGTGTCGAAATATGTGGTGTTGTTAGATTTTTATTTTAAAAGATTAAAATAAAATTGAAAAGCTTGTCCTACATCTCGTTACAATCACTTAGTAAAGTTAATTTCTTTCATGCATTCACCATATCTAACCACTTTTGGTCACATATTCGTTTTGGCTTTATGGTTTATTAAATTTCGCCTTAATTACTTCAAGTATACCCACCCTACCCCTACCAGAAACACCCCAGGGCCCTTTCTTCATCTTATTGACTAACACTCTCCTTTCTCATTGCTTCTTAGAAGGCATAACACCTGATGATAAAATAATCAATAGACTTACACTTGAATGTTTCTGGATTTCTCATCTCCTCAGGCAAGTGGCTGTAAGATGAAAAATACATACACTTCTTTTAGTAATTAACACAATTTCAAGTATTCAGGAATCAAATTTAGCTGTAAGCTGCTTCAGAAAATGGTCAAATGAGTTATAACACAAGCGAGCAATAAAAAGATACCAAAAGGAAGAATAGGCATGCAAATAGAAAATAGGACATTGATTACTCAGGACCTATGAAACATGGACACGGAAAAACACAGTGATATGCAAACGTCTAAAAAACTAAGACACATATACGTTAATTTTTTTTAGTATTTATGTAGATTTATATAAAATGCAATGTACTCTACTAAAAAATGTATATAATGTCAAGTTAATTAACAATGGGTTTGGTTGGGCGTCGACAACAAATGAGTATTTCAGAAGATGACGAGTGATTGTTTTTAGGTGAAAAAGAGGGAAAGGCAATTGATTGTTTCACAACAAATATGAGAGACTGCTGTTTTTTAGGTTTTTTTGCCTTTTCATTTTTATTATTCCGTGTAAGATATGTGTCCGATTATTAAAAATAATAAAAAAGACTAACTATTCTTAAAATGGCATGTCAAACACGTGTCTGAGAAGTATCTGAAAGAATCCGTATTTGATAAGTATCCGACACGAATTCATTCCCTGTTTTAGAGTGTTCATGCTTCATAGCCCAGAACATGGCGGGAAAAAAGAATTAACATTCATACATAATAGAGTCTTCTGACCAAAACTTCAATTTATTGAAAAGAAAAAATCGGTGCAAAGAAATCATTATATCTGATTTTGGACCTTTGATAAGACATAAAAATATGTATCATTCTTTCAAAATAACTAATGGTATTTTTTTTCAAAAAAAAAAAAAAAAAAAACTAATGGTAGAAGAGGTGTGTAGTGGTTAGGGGATAATCACCGAGTTAAAGAAAATGAGAGTACTATAGTCATCACTAAAAACTTTAACCCAAAAACAGTTAAAGCAGCTTCCATTTGAATTTCCCTGATGTGTCTCCTAGAGTTGAGTCTTCCAAGGTGAGCTTTAAGAGACATAAAATAGGTGAAAATAAAAAAGCCTCTCCTTCAACTGGCTGATAAGAACACCCGACCCCAAGGCTATTATTCAATATTCACTAGTGAATGTCCAAAAATCTTGGAGAAATTTTAAAAAGGTGGCAGACTACACTTTTTTCATTCTCTCCAATCAATAATATTCAATAAATATCAAGTTTACCGAGGAATCATGAGACTTCCTTGAGGAGACGGCACAAGAACTTAGACATTTAACTGGGTGGAATATTAATCTCTATCATAAAAAACAGGTGGCCTTAGCTCGAGCAGCATCCAATATGAAAATCAAGCTTAAATCTCCAAAAGATTGTGAAGAACTCTGAGGAACTCGATTATATAGCAAGAACCATTCGAAACTACAGAGCCTAGAAGATTACAGGGGTTGAAGTCGCCATCCTTGGATTATTATTATCAAATAGGCTTGATGCATTGTAAATTCTTTTCATTCAAATATGTGAGCGAATGCCTACTTCTGCACATTTATTTTTTACTTAAAATACAGCAAAGTATTTCCACAGATATAAGCAGACATATATAAAAGGAACCCAAATAATAAAAGAAGAAAAAATTATTCGGTAGTAGAGAGTATAAGGCTACATACGGATATATCATCTTCTGCACTGTTGGATCTTCCATCATTTTCTCCACAGCATCCACCGATAAGATTGAGCCAGGTTTTCCTAAGAGACGAGAGTACCAGAGATTTTATTAAATCTTATGTAATAAGTAAACTACAGTTGTACTCATTCAATCATGAATTACAGATCTTGCAGCGCAAAAAAAATCAAATAATTATATTTATAAAACAGAAATATCAAATGATTATCTTTATGGGGCTTATATGTAGATCAAATATTTGCAGCTCTTATCTTTCATGACTGGGTTTTGAGTTGTCGTGCTATTTGGCTTTACTTTCTATTTACGTAGGACTTGTACAAAGAGTGAAAAAATAGGGGAAAAGAAAAAGAAAAAGAAATAGCATTTATAAAGAAATATTTTCATTCATTATTATCAACATACGACTGAATTGTGGTCCCTCTGAAACGTTAAAAGTCGGCTTAGAAGCAGCTCCATTCTGTGGAATCTTCATAAACAAATCAAGGAGTAAATCAAAATATCAACGCTAGCCACCACAGCTACAAAAAAAAAAAAAAAAACAATAAAAAGAAAAGAAAAAAAAAACAACCCTACTTCCTCTATAGGCTGAGCACTCTCGGAAACACTTGTGTCTGTGGCATCTTCTTTGAATGGACTCTTTTGCTCCGTTTCTTCAGGAGAGACGTCTACAAAAGCTGTGAAAAGAAGTAGATATTAGAAATCATTCCCGAGTTTTGATACCAAATGTTATAAAATGTGCACATGCTAAATCACCAATCAACTCATAGGTATTAGGTTGAGATAATTTTAATTATATTAACCAATACTCTCTCTCACTTGTGAGTTTGAAAATTTGAAAAATGTTCAACAGGTAGAAATTAATATTAATTGGAGAGGAAACAACTTCACATGGGATTGAACACATAGCCTACTGCTTTGATACCATGTTTAGAAAAACATCGCCAGAAAAGTGGAAATTCCTTTTCAATTGTACTAAAATGTAAACCTTGAGATTTGTATCCCAAAAATTCAAGTCTCCAGTCAAGAGGCAGTCACTTGAGAGCGCATAAATCAAATCATAATTGATTGATCAAGAAGAGCCATCTATTGAAATAATGTAATAGGAGAAGAATCCTTAGTTACCAAACTTCTTCGCTTCCCTGCTCTCTGTGCCAATTTTGGCATTGGTAACTGTTTTGTCTTCAACTTTTGTGGCAGTTACATCAATTGATGCAGAAGGTTCAGAAGCAGGTGGAGTAACTGTCGTGCCAGTCCCAAATGTTGGAGGTATTGGAAAAGGTGACCCAGAATTACTCATTGGGCTGTTTTGAGTATTCATTTGAGACATCATCGTCTTGAAAGCTTGTTGCATTGCATATTTCTGAATGTAATTACAATATAATATATAGGAACAAAAAATACACAGACAGGCCAATGTTAGTACTGATCCAAGTCGTAACTTATATACCAGAATAAAATGGAACAATGATCTTATAGAAACAAAAGAACCATGGAAATGTAAAAGGGAAAAGTGAAGAATAAAAGAACGGGAAAGGTAGAAAGTAAACAAGTATTAGAGAAGTGTGAGGCATGCTTGTGCAAAAGATAAGTAGTAACACGTAGGAAAGAAAGAGATCCTCCAATTTCCCTCAACTAGGTTCTCTTAAATCCATGTTTACGTCTTTTTTTATATCCATGAATTTCTGAGCCAGCTTGCAAGTACCTCAACTTATCTCATGTGAAGTGACAACCACTTAACTCTACTACACAACAAGAACAGTAGCTCAGCATCGGTGTATACCTAATGACCTAGAGGTCTTAGGTTCGAGTCCCCCACTTGTTGTAATCTAAAAAAAAAACTACAATTGAAATTGAATCCTCCAGTGTAATGAAAAAAATAACATTTACAAGAAAGAAAGAAATACATCTAAAATACAAACTAACCAAATTAAATATTTGCTAAAGACTGTACATTTTGGCCAGGAAAAATTGAAGCTGTCAACCTTATTCAAAACATCATTTCATTCCCTTGCAACTATACTGACTAGCATGTTGTAAAAGAAAAAAAAAAACATTCTTAAGAAAAACTTTTGTAATACTTTTTTTCTCATTGATCTATGGAATGTTTTGTTTCTCATCAAAAAAAAATTCTTAAGAAAAACTTGAGGAACTTTTTTTTTATAGAAAAGTTTGAATTAGAATCTCTAATTAAAATAACAATTTCACGGCAGGTAAAACTCTACAAGAATCCTAAACAACCAATAGAGCAAAAATAAATAAATAAATAAGCTATTACAAATTACAGTAAATGCATGGCATGTGGCTCCTAATAGCAGCATTAGAAATTTAAACAAATATATGTTGTTGTAGAACTCAAAAAATTTAAATAAATATATGATCAATAAAGCTCATACTTGCCTTTTGGTACACGAGCAGTTACTCATAGCTCAGCACTCAACATAACATTAGTACATACACAACTCTTACTTAGAATTTTTTCCATACCTAAATTTGCTAATAAAAAAATTTACAAAACAAAGCAAGACTAGCGTAATCTCAAGGTGAAACAAAATCCACCACACCACCTTTTCCGACAACAAAAGTGCATAAAGTGAAGTTATTGTATAAATGGATGATAATTGCCTTGGATGGGCATTAGTGTCCCCAAGTGTGTAGTGGAGCAAAGCTCTGATTATCATTATTTTAAAAGGTCAACAGCTCCACAGACAATAATCTACTATCGTGTAGGACTCCAAGCAGAGAGAATATACATTTTCAGAACTCTAGCAGGAATGACAGCACCCAGAGGACAGTTCATAAAAGGCACAATCAAATTCACATACCTTGCAGGAGAAAACTCACCTTTAAGTAAGAAGCCGCCTGTAAATTATAGAATTTGTTAAAAGAACATTCAGCCTACAAGCTTGTTGATAAATTTAACAACATCCACATTACAAAGAATATGCAGATTAGACATATAGATTTGGTTCTCACTCACCCATGTAAACAAAGCTGAAAGCCCAACACCAACACCAACCCAAAAGAGAGGCGACCCTCTACAAAAGTTGACAACAAAGAAATTAAAGACTTATAAAAGAAAAAAGAAAACAGAACAGAACAAAGCTGGCAGATGCATCTGAGATACTAATCTTAGTTCTTCATATCAATCATATCTATTCAATCAAATCCGGTTGTTCCCAGGAAAAAACATGCAGAAATAAACTCCAGAAATCTACTTTTTTAAAAAAACAAAAAACAAAAACAAAAATTAAAAAAATTGAAAACTCAGAAATCGGAGCTTCGCTCCACTATCAGCGGGGCAACCACACCCGTACCTAAACTAGGCACCGGGAAACATCAAAGGAATGGAGCACGGAAGGTGTCTACAAATTAATGTCACGAGTCTGGAATCCGTAACTTCGAGGGAGCACACGTCAAGGCCCATCGCCCCACCCTTGGGGGTACTCCAGAAATCTATAATTGAAAGACAAAGGAACGAAAACTTACACAGATGAGGAAGGGGGAGGAACTGAAATTGGTGGAAGGCCAACAGAAGAGGATGATTCATTGGTGGTAGTCGAAGAAGAAACACTCGCAAACCGTTCAGCCACTGCATTACACGATTACAAACATTCAAATACGAAGAACGAGTGCATTATCGAAGATTGCAAACTAAATTTCAGCAATGAATTGGAGAGTTACCGAAGATACGGTGGTTGGGTTTCCGATTAACGGCGGAAGCACAAATTTTGGGAGGAAATTTGATCCGGGACCTTGCCAAGCGCCTGTTTCCGCATAATTGATTGGTTTTGGTGGGAGTGGAGATGGAAGAAGTAGAAGGGAATCCGAGCAACGCAAATTTGGGAGGAGATGTTAGGGCCAAATTGAGCCTGTCCATTGATGATTTGTTTTGAGATTGCTCGGATATGATAAACAGAGAATGATTCAGGTAAGATGAAGAAGATGAAGATGGGCTTCGAACACAGCAAGTTTTTCAGTGAAGAGATACTACTGCTGGGCGTGTTGGTGTGGATCATTTGTACTCGGCCTTATGCTAAATCTATCTTTTCCTCCCTCAAAAAAAAAAACCTAAATTTTGTGGTTTGTTTCAAAACTATTATTTTTGTAATTCAAACTCATAAAATTTCTTGGGTTTAAGTAGGAAAATTATTAGTAAATCAATTTACACCCTTCAATATACTTCATTTAAAAAATGTTAATTCATACGTGTGAACTTATAATTGTACCGTGCATACTTGTATTTTGCACCAAAAATCAATCTTAAAGGTGTTTAGATTTTTTAAGATATTAGTCAAAAGTAACAAAATTTTAGTGACTCTTTGTACAACCCACTGAGAGGTTATAGGTTCAAATCATATACATAGTTGAATAACAAAGAGCATTTTTAAGAATTCTTAAAATATCAAACCTTCCATTTGAAATATTCATACATTTAATGCCAATGACCTAAATTTATTTATTTATTTTGAATAATAATAATAATTTGGTTGATTAAACTATAAGTTTATACATGTATGAACCATTTATGTGTATCAATCTATATGTTCAATTTCATTATGAAAGTTTTGCATAAATTGATACACCTTAAATGAATCATGGTTTAAATTGATAACTTATCAATAAAATCGAATTGACATAAGTGTATTTATAATTTAAATAAATTAACATAAGTATAACCATAATTTAGAAGTAAGTTCTAATCATTTATCTTCTATTGAGTTGAACTAAAAAACAAATATGAAGATATGGGAGTAAAAAAAAAAATGAACACTTAAAATGAACGATAAGATGTGATAAATTTTTTAACCCAGTGTTTAGTACATGTTTAAGATTTTGTTTAACTCCTCAATCTTGTGTCAAACATATCCAATGTCTTTTTAAATACATGAACCCAATAGACCAAAATAATAATAATAATAAATGAAGTTTAGAATTGTATCATATATAAATTTCAGTTGTATATCAAATATATAGTGAGAGAGATTTTGTATAAATTTCAATTATGTCAACCACTTATTAGATACTTTTTCTTGTTCATACACATTTTAGACAAAAAAAAAAAAAAATGACATCCATTAATGTCTGAGTCAGCTTGTGTTTCTTAATTATTTTTACGAACTGTACCGCTTGACCTTATGATATTTGGCTATCGAAAAAATTTATAAAAAAATCATTACAAGTAACTGCCTTAAATTAATCCCACAATTTTTTACCACTAATATCCACCACCGTGGTTTTAGACACAAATCTGAAAGTTCACTGCTAACTTTTATCTTAACCAAAAGAAAATCATATTCAACACAATAAAAAGGGCCTTCTGATCCCCATCTTAAATAAACAAAATAATCAAAACTGTTTCTGATTCCACTACAAGTTTACATCATAAAATGGGAACTCAGATAGCTAAATTTACAGCATAAACAACTTCTAATAACTAAGAAGGAGAACATCAAATAGATATCAAAGGTTACAATTAAATTTTCAACCATTTGACAAAGTAAATATAGAACAAAAACAGGGTGAGTAGTGTTCGCATGGATTGCTCAGTTTCAACTTTCGAGTCTAGACGGATATCGTACCATTCGTGCTATACACCATCGCTATACCGATGACTATCCTCTCTGTTCGTCATCAAAGGCAAGGGTGGATGTGATTCCATGTGTGGAAATAATAATTTTAGACGAAATGCATCAACTCCATTCAAGTAATAATGAAAGAGTCGTTTTGCCCTTATAAATCCAAGACGGCCATATAGAGCAAGGGCTCCTTTATTTGTAACTTCAGCTTCTAATGTGACCTTCAGACAAAACAATATTGGAAATAAAAATGTGTCATTGATGTATGAAAAAGTTACAAAAGGACAGTCGCTTTATACTAAGAAGCTATGTCATTGAGAAAACAGTATAGTGAGACTGTAATTACAAAATGGTATCGACCTGCGCGACCAAAGTAAGGTATGGTAAAAAAAAGATTCAATAAAAGAGTTGAGTGAATGCCAGACAAAACAATATCAGATGATAAGTTGACATGTCAACTTATTTGAAACAAAACATTTCATTGTTCAAAGCAAAGATTAGAAAGGAGAGGAAACAAGCAATCCTCTCTCGAGGCCGAAGAGATTATATAAAACAATCTCAATCGGAAAAGCTAATAAAAAGTTGTTGGAGACTTGGGTAAAATGAGAAGACCAACATGAAAACAGTCTGACAACATCCCCAAAAAGGTTTAACCAGCTTCTCCAACAGATCTTTGATTTTCTTTTGAAAGGGGGATTGCATAATAACAATTTCAGTTAGCATCTACACAAACGAGCCAAAACAAAATTAAGAAAATGATAGCCATTCTATTTTACGGGAATAAATCAAACAAGGAACCATTTGGTTCAAATTGTCAAATCATATATTAAAAAAGTGCTACTCAAGACAGTATTACTACAGGAAAATTCAGATCAGGTTCAACTGTACCTATACCATCAATTCAGAACAACTCCCAAAGATTATTCATCCCGGTAAATTTTAGCCACATTAAAAAACAGGTTGACATCCTAACTTGAGAATGCTCTTTTTCTTTTAAACCAAAAGTGTGAGAAAAGTTGTGAACGTGTCATCTAATCAACAAATCCTGTAAGTTTGCTGCTAGCTCTACAACATGGGAATTCAGAATCTCGTTATAATATTAGTATCTAAAATAGGTAGCCTCAAAACCTTAGATCTGTGATCTCAAAAGTAAACATGATCCCCATCATTCTTGCACGACCATCTTAGTTAGGAGCAGTGTTTTAAAAAGCCCCTTCAGGCGCGCGCCTAGGCCCAAAGCGCACCTCATGCGCCTCGCCTGGCAAAGGCGAGGCGCGCACCTTTTGGTGCCTTTCGTGAAGCCCCGGGCACTAAAATGCGCGCGCCTTGTGGGCCTTTTCATTTTCTTTGTATTTTTTCATGTTTTCACCTTTATCCTTTGTGAGATCCCCGTACTAGGTCATTCAAAGCGCAGGATAACTGATTTAAGACATTTCAATACCTTAAATAACTTAATTCTTCAACTCACAAAGACAACATTCACTTAAATGAAAGGTTAATAGTTGAATCTTATGTATGTTTTGTATATATTCTTAGTTAAACTTAATTTCTTTTCATGAAATGAAGGTTAATAGTTAAATGTAATATATGTTTTGTATATTATTCTTGATTAAAACTTCATTTATGTCTATGGAAATGTTTTTATTGTGTATATACACATATATATAAAAAAAAATTTGTTTTTTTTATATAGTGCACCTTATGTAAAAAAGCCCGCGCCTTATGGTGCGCCTTGCGCCTCAGGCCCTTAGAGGTCCATTGCACCTTAGTGCGCCTTGGGCTTTTTAAAACACCAGCTAGGAGAGGAAATGAACTATCTTCTAATTCAACAACTTGTGTGTCACATAACACCCATAACTTTTTGACTTCTCTAGTTCACCAAATCAAGATCGAACTTTCATTTATACTTATTTTATTTGATAGTTAAGGTGCTCGCCCAGAGAAATACTCGTTATCTCAAAGTAGCTAGTTCCAAGGGGTTTGGGGAGAAAGAGAGAGCAGAGGTAAAGGAGCTGCATGTTTACGAAGGATTGTCTTTCCTATCGAGGAAAGAAAACTTTGAGTTTTTTTTTCTTATATAACTTAAAGTCACTACTAAACCAACTTCTGGATTTGTTTAAGTAAATACGTCACTACTTTAAATTGTTACATTTCAGTCCTTTTCGTATGTTCCATTTTCTCCATTGTAAGAAAACAACAGTCAACTTAATACAGATACACGGGAGGTTAAATTACTAAATATGTCAAACAATTAAAATTTCCACATTAAATGATTGACTTGTAGGTGCAATTATCTTCAGTAAAGTGATGACATAATATCACAGGGTGGAATTAAAGCTAATTTTCTTTCTAACTGTTGTATGAAAGGCATGGACTTAGATCGAAAGAGAGCTTATGAAAGCGGTAGTCTCCAAATTCAACTAACCAATAAACACCAAAAAGAAGTGGGGGTTGAAAGAAATATTGTAACGATAAAAACCCTTGGAATTGGAAGATGACATAACAAGTATAATATCAAGCTGTATTTTTCTTTACAAGGTCACATTATTGATGCAGACTATACAATCAACCAGTATTAACTTACAGTTCGGTGATTCAATTTTAAAATGTTAAAAACCAACCTCCATTATAAATTAAAAGGAAGGAAACCCGCAAGTTAGTTTCTTTGACCCGTTTAATGAATCAATGAAGGAAAATAAATATTGACATACATATAAGACAAAGAGAATACCATATTTGATGCTAACATACCTCATCACAACCTGATTCCATCATGACTTTTATAGATCTGGTGACTAGCTCTGAAGCTACAATACGAAGAAAAATAATAATAATGAAGATCAATGAACACTAATAGATTTATAACAAAACGAATGTGCTTTTAAACCCAATTAAAAATGGGAAAACATTATGAAGTAGTGTGAATGTTATGCATATGAATAAATGATGTTCTAGCCAACTGGAACAAGAGAAAATTGGGATCACGCCCAAAAGTAAATCAGGCATTCTTAACAAAGAGCATTGAACAGAAATTGTTATAACAATGTGATTATTTGGAAATGACATCAAAATCCAAGTAAATAATACAAATCACATTTCCAAATAAATGGGCACACTGATAATTCAATTTTACAAGGAAATTTATTGAAATCTTTCATGTTATGAAAACGGAACAACAATCAAAAGAAAATGGTAAAGAAAACGTGAGAGAAAACACACAGAATTACGTCATTCGCGAGAGAACGATGTTATTTACTCGGAGATACAATAATACAGAATGTCGATCAACTGGAGGAGTTTATATAGTGCACTCTCATAAAACCCTATTACAAAATAGACTCAAATCTATAAAAGCCCATATCCGAAAATATAAACCAAATTACTTATTTTGTCTAGATTTCGGGGGCGTCACACCTTAACTCCCACCATAGGCCTCGCCCCTGGACCCCGACTCACCGACCGGGCGGCAAGACCCTTAGTAATCGTGGGGCATCAAATAGTTCGTGGTATAGCTCAACATTTCAATATAGGATAACTCAAACAGCTATGAGCAACCAGAACAATAGATTTCATTAATCACACATCACAGCAAATAATCCAATCTCAAACACAGAAACCAGATAAATAAAGAAAAGATTTACCAATGCCTTTGCCTCTATAGGGTTTGATAACGACCAACATGGCAATATACCCTCTGAAAGTGCCCCGATGCTCTCCCATCTTACAAACCACCGTCCCAACGCATTTTCCTCCATGGAAGGCCTGGAGAAACAACGAAAGAACACAAATCAAAGGGAGCGGTGACGATTATGATCTAATTAGTCAGTGATTTGATAGAAAAGCGAGATTAATACCAAGAATGAGAGTTGAGGCCAGAGATATACGAAATAACGATAGGTGAATATGGAGTAGGGTTCGCTTAGTTCTTGATCGACGAGATTCATGATAAGAGGTAAGTGGTGCTCACCGCCATAGCTTACGTACTCTATATCCGATGAATCAATTTCAACTTTCTTCGTTTCTTCTTCTTCTACCACGC
>JBBMKA010000030.1:1914446-1936807 GCA_037833695.1 Sechiopsis laciniata
AAAAAAAAAAAAAAAAAAAAAAAAAAAAAAAAAAAAAAAAAAAAATATATATATATATATATATATATATATATTTTTCCTCCTATTCTGATTTTAGCTTTTTTTTTATTTTATTATTTATTTTTAAATTTTCATAAGACGAAATTTTAAATAAATGAATCGAACAACTCAAACCAATTCAACCAAAGTGTTATTTCACGATTAACAAATTATGTTTGATTCATTATTGATTAAGGATGGTTTATGTAGAAGAAGCTGGCAATTAGAATATTGGATTGAGTCTAAATATATGTATCTCTCTCTCTCCTTTTTTTTTTTTTTTTTTTTTTTTTTTTAAACAAGTCTAAATATGTCTCCCAAACCTAACTCATAAACACTCCTTTATTTTCGTTTACTGTTTATTAAATAAATTTTGAAAACAACAATAGTAGTTTGTCAAGCTTGTTTGATAGTTACTTGATTTTTATTTTTATTTTTTTAATTTATCATTTCTTTGTTTGTATATTTTGAAGTTCATTTTATTTTAGTAGCCAAATTGATATTAGGGTGGATTCGTTTTGCTTTAATTTTTAAACTTGTGAAACGAGTTAGAAAATTTGCTCAAGAACTAACAATTCAACTTAAAAAGAAAGCATGGTAGTTTTAAACCTATTTTTCTCTAAATCTAATCATATATTTATAAATGAATTATAAATTCTCTTATTAATTTGAGTATTGGCTAATGGCTTGTAAAAAAAAACGTTAATATGTGCTTGTGTTCATTAATTGTAACATTTTTTTTTTAACAACAATATTAGGGAGTAGGATTCAAACCTATAACTTTATGGTTGCTAAATTATACAAAAATCCTTTAAAACTCTGCTCTTGTTGTTCATTGATTTTATCTCCTTTTACAAAAGTATACCAAGATTTTTTTATTATTTTTTAGGGGTATAACTGGGTGTTACTTTTTTTTTTTAGATCAGAATTAGTCACTTGGGTTGGTTCTCAATTTATGTACTAAATGTCATTTTGGAGTATTAATATTATATTAAATTTGGTAAAATTTCATTTCAAAATCAATGGATAATGAAAATGAATTATCCATATATCTTATATATAAAAGTGTTAAGAAATTCCTTACATTTTCGACATGAAATAAGTTAAAAGTTATTCGATAGTACTTATTATATTGAATGATTATAAGTACCATATTTATGGAAATCATCAAATTTAATTTTTGTTTTAGATATTTGTAATTTAAAAAAAAAAAATCCATAAATTTAGGAAGAATTTAGTTAGTAATTTGAAAACACACGTTTTAGATATATATTTATGATAACAAAATTGGAAATTAAATTCAGTTTCAAAACATAGTTAAAAAACGTGGGGTATATAATTATCAAATTTAGAAATTAAAATCAGTTAGAAAAACATAGTTTAAAAAACACATGTTTTTTTAATTATATTGAGTTGAATAAGTTGAATGCTGTTAGGATTATTAATATAGGATTTGATTAATTGTTATATTAATGTTCATTGCTATGTTATGTAAGGTTCAATTTAGAATAGGTTTTCTATATGATGGTAATGGTTAGGGTTTGTAATGATGTGGCATAATCTGCCTCCCTTCTCCATTTTTATCAATAATACAATTCTTTCCATCATCTTCAATGGCTTGTATCTTTTTTTTTTTTGTAATTATAAACTATGTTATAGGAACTATTAATTAATTTATGAATATGTTTTATATTAGGTATATTTAAATAACAAAACTGAATTGAATAATTTTACATTTTAAAATTTCAAAATCAAAATTGGGATATATGTAATTTTAATCAAAATTTCCACTATTTATATCACATAATAATAATAAAAAAAAATGGTTTAAAAAATACATGTATCAAAACATATTTCCGAAACTCAATAAATTCGAAAGCATAAATTAGATTGCATACTAACAAACTATTAATTTTTTTTCTATCAATAATATTAAATAAAAAATCAACTTTTTTTAACCCGTTACTTTTTGTTTAAAGTATATTTATTTAAAAAGAACACTGTTTTGGTAGCATCGAATCTAACCGACAAATTATTTGATTCTCTAATTTTATTTATTTATTTTTCATTTTTCATTTAGCCTCTTGTTTTCTCATTTCCTTTTTATTAGATATTTCTAACAAATATTTAGTTGAAAGTACGTGGGGTGAATTGCAATATTGTGTTTTCAAACTTATGGAGTGAAATTAAATTAACCTAGAGAAAAGTATCAAATTAAAGAAAGTTAATGTAGTTTGTAGAACTAATTACAAAATAGAATTGATGAATGAGAAGAGAGACGGACAAGATTTCTATAATTAAATCTAATTAGAATAATAGAATCTTTTGAAAACAGTAAATCACAACAAATATATCCAAACTCACTCTTTATCCATAACAGCTTTTTCTGATAATTTAACACTGACATCTGACATCTGACATATGAAATATCTGTTATATATAATAGTCTTGGCAGCATGGCTACCAAGTGTAATTGATGCAGCTCTCTCTGATATATTTTAACACAGCTTTTGTGGTCCATAATACTCTACCTTAGGTTAGAATGATTTCAGTTTTTGGCTTAAGATTCTTTGTACGAGCTTCGTGTCAATTTGAATCCAGACAAAATGAGAAGAAAAGAGTTAAACGAAGAGGAAAAACAAAATGAGTTTTGTTTTTTTCAACTCTTGATCTTCGACTTGTGACGAAAATGTACATCTTGAAAATCTCGGTGTGTTTTGTTCTTTTGTTCCATTTTAATCTTAAAATTAGTCTACTCGTTAGTTCGTTTTCTTCAACCACGTGCCTCTTCCATGGTCATGCTAAATTTCAAACATTTTTGTCTTTGTTTTCTTGGCAAATTGGCAAAACTAATCACCAAGGTTAACATTAATCTTACCCTTTAGATTAAAGTAAAATCTCATTCAAAAGTAATGCCCTACCTCAAGTTGGAAAAAATAAATTATTTTTGTTATTATTTCAAATAAAATATTATAATTTCAAAATTTTAATAACAAATTTAAAACTCCAATATTTTGTAAAAAAAAAAAAAAAACTCCAATATTTTGATATGTTTACTATTTCAAAAGGTTGTGAAAATGAAAAACCCTCAAATTTACAACATGGGTGAAATTTGATTTTTCACCTGAATTTCCTTTTTTACCCCTTCGAAGGCTCGAAACAACTGGAACTGGAAATTGTGAATCGAAATTCTAGATCGTTGGTTCTTGATACACTTCTATCAAAAACCCTAATTCGTTTCGTCGATTGATTCTGCAAATCAGGTCTCGAAGTTTCGAAGGTAGGATTCTACGCCACGTTAATGGCGGAAACTACCAGTGTAGATGAGGTTACATTTGATGCGAAGCGCAAACCTGATCCCGGCTGTGAAGCGAAAGAGGAGCGTTCGAACAAAATTCAGAAGCTCGAGGCGGTTGAGGAAGATTCTTGTGATTCTGTGAAGAATGGTGAGAATGGAGTCCATAAGCAGAGTGGTGAACAGATTGATGGCAGTTCTGCGGAAGGGAAAGACGGTGGAGTTCTTGAAGCTGATGTTGATGCGGTTGAAGCAGATGATGAGGAGGATTACGAGGATGAAGAGGAAGATGACAGTGAGGAGGATAGTGAGAAGTCGAGTGAGAAAGCGGCTGAGGATCGTAAGGGAAAGGGAATCATGAAGGTCGACAAAGGAAAGGGGAAATTGATTGAGGAAGACGACGATGATGAAGATTCCAGTGATGATGGAAGTGAATTGGGCTCTGATGAGAGCGATTTGTCGGATGATCCGCTTGCGGAGGTAGATTTGGACAACATTCTTCCTTCAAGAACACGGAGGCGGGCTGTTCATCCTGGAGTTTATTTTGCTAAGGATCTGGGGAACAATGACGATGATAGCAGTGATAGCGATGCTTAAAACGAAACACGAAGGAAGGTCAGTAGTATGTAGAACTAATGTGAGTTTGATAATTCTCAGTTTATCTCCTTTAGGGATTATGCAGCAATGTAATGAATTTCCTCGAATTTCCTCATACATTTGATTTCGAAGGCTATGTTTTTTTCCCACTTTGATATCCGAAGCATTTAGGATTGCTTGCATCTATTCTTTCTTTAACATGCCCTTTTCTGAGCAACATAGAATTAGAAGCAATTTTGTATTCATTACTCATAACTGGAAGTCAATTTTGTATGGAAACTAAAAGGGTATAGCTACTATAGCATAAGACTTTTCACCTATTGAATCTGTTAATCGTGTAAACACTCTTTCACATTGAGAAAGCTATTACTTAAGACTTAGTCCATCAATTCCATTGGATTTTTGGAGCTCAAGCACTCTTGCAGTAAAACCTCGTACTAAGAACTTGCTAATATGTGAGAGAGAAATCTTGTTCAATGATACAATTGTTTTTTTTTTACATATCTTATCACTTTGTTTTTCCTTCTTCGACCATGTTGATTGTTGTTATTTGCTACTTATGAGTGTATTCGATGATATATGTGACTATGTAATCTTTGGTCTAGGTTTGGAGCTGGTTCTATTGAGCTTGTCTATTTGAAATATTTTTGTCCTATGTTTTAGATAGAGATGCTGGTATAGCATATAAAACAATGTAGGTAGAGGTGTAGGGATACGAAATAGGTAGAGGTGTAGGGATACGAAATAGGTAGTGGTGTAGGGTGTAGGGATACGAAATAGGTAGTGGTGTAGGCGTAGGGAGTGGAGGTTAAGAAACAATGAACCGATTCTCTTCAGACAATCTACTGCTAATGTAAAGATAAGAGCGATATTCTACCAAATACAAAAGTCAAGGGAGGATGTGACGTGGGAGATCACCCGACAGTGTTCGGTTGGTATTATCAGAAAAGACACAAAATTCTCAACCATATTAAACTACTTCTCAATCCTCAAAGTTGTCACTTGGTAAAGTGGCTTCGCTCTATGAGAGACACCTTCAAGTTGGACATAAATTATGTTACCCCACACCAAGGAGTGTGTTACTCATGCACAAACCTCAATTTGGATGCTAGTTAAAAGTCATATCTAATCTTTTCATCATCTTTGTGGATTTCTTTTGACAAATTTTTTAAAGTAATCTTTAAGGTGGCTTCACTCTTCCATAGCTACTCACCCCTTTGAAAACACGTATGCTATCCCTTCCCAAGTGTTGATGGAGTAGTCTAGAAAGAATTGAGGCATAAAACTTCAATTAAGTGTTGAGTGACTCTTATCCAAAAAAAAAGTGTTGAGTGACATCTAATTTTGTCATCATAGCCTAGGGACGGGCATGGCTACCCCGGATATGGTGGAGCAAAGCTCTGATTTCCCGGTTAATTTTTTTTTTTTTTTTTTTTTTGTCATCATAGCAAAGGAATCTGTGGTTTTCTTTTGACAAAAATTTTCAAACAAGTTGGCTTGGCTGTTACTAGCCAAGTAACATTGTTTATGCCATCCAAATAATGCTCTAATAAAAAACTTGAACACTGCTCTAATCTAATAATAATGGTAAAGAAGACTGAAGTCTATTTGAGAATTAACCTCCGATAATTATCCATCCTACAACATTAAGTAGTAACTGGTCCCCAAGGGGTGGCGCAATGGTTGAAGACTTGGGCTTTGAGAGTATGCTTCTCTCAAGATTTCAGGTTCAAGACTCACCTGTGACATGACTCTTTCGATGTCTCCGGTGCCTGGCCTAAGGACGGGCGTGGTTACCCTTGTTTCAAAAGAACATTAAGTAGAAACTGAAATACTCGTAAGAGTCTTCCTTGGTGGCCCTAGGTACTTAGTTTTTCAGAGACCTAAGAGAGAAGTTATTTAATTTTATTAGACAAGGGTTTTTACCCTACGTGTTGATGAATACTCTCTCTCTCTCTCAGTAAGACAAGAAGTTGTTTGAAGTAAGAGTAAGTGTTCTAGAAAATTTAGGTCCGTACTCTGAAATTCAGGAGAATGGCTTTGACACATTTCATCATCTTTTCTGCCTGTTTGATAGTCTATTGATCATTTCATTTCTATAAAATGTAGATCCTAGTACTCTTCTAATTACTAGTATCCTCTTCCAAAAGTACTCTTCTAATTACTATTTGTTAAATGTACATAGGTTTTGGAAAAGAAGCATGAACTTTCTGGAATCATATGGATCTAGCAATGCTTAATTGTTTGTTTTTTAGAATGAAGTCTTACAATCTGGGACTAGGAAATTTGTCTAACCTAAGAAAATGTTAGTGATGTCATAATCACTGAGATAGGCATATGTTTAGGTTGATAAGTATGTAATGCTCCACCTAGTGGTCATTAGGGCTTTGAAAAATAAGGGGAATAAGTTCAATTTTGGGCCAATGGTGCCCCAAGGTTAGAGGGTCAAAGCTTCAAGTTCCGCGGTTATCACAAAGCTCAATTTATGGTGACCACTTACCTTAGTTTTAGTATCCATGTTTTTTGTCAACCAGATATAGTAGGATTAGAATGAAAAAAAAAGTTCGTAATGCTCCAAGATTAAGAACATTTGTTTTTTAGGATCTTCACATTTCGTGGTTCACCGTGTTTTGTGATTTTAGAGAATTAGCCTTTTATACAAGATTAATTATGTGGGGGGTGTTTGTTTACCATATTTAGGGAGGATTAGCTTGATGAGTTATTTTGAGTGTTAAAAATTGAAAGTTGTAATAAAAAATTTGTTTGGATGTGGTTTTTGTGTAGATGAGTTAGAGTCAAAACCTTATTTGGACGTAGATTTAAAATGAGTAGTTTTTTTTTAGTAGTTAAAAAATGAATGTTTAAAAATAAGTGGTTAAAAATAATTATTTTGATTGATTTGAAATGAATGATTAAAGATGAGTGGTTAGAAATAATTGAGTAGTTAGAAATGAATAGTTAGAATAAAAATTTATTTTTAAAAGTAAAAAAGAGGAGTTCTCGTTTGGAAGTAAGTTTTCAATGAGGAGTTAGTAAGTCCTTACAATATGCCAGGAGTCTGGATGGATTATTTGTTTTTGTTTTTGTTTCTGTGTGCAGTTCAAGAATGGCTTGGCCTCTTTCCTTCTTTTGTGTCTGTTCTTGGACCAGGAATCTAGTATTTGCCAATATATGAACTGAGCTCTTTTAGTCAAGAGTTTATAAAAAAAAATGATTTAACTGATAAATACTCAATCAGGAGTTTATTAAAAAAAAGAATTATTTAACTGATAAATATTTTATACTTCTGGTAGATATATTTTTGGAGGCATTTACTTTTGTGTTCCATTGATATTGATATGGTATATAATTAAGGTTAAGCTACAAGTTTAATTTTTTGAAGTTTATGTTCAAAATATTCCTAAACTTTAAAAAGTGTAATACGTCCTTGAACTTGTAACTTTTGTGTATAAGAAATCTGTCATATAAAGTTTTAAATAATAATTGATATATTAGATATTCTAATAGAAATCTAAGTTTTCAACTTCACGTCTATTAGGTTGAGTCAAAGACTGATTAGATATAAAATAAAATAAAATTAATTCAAGAATCTAATTAATAGTTTTAAAGTTGATAGATTAAATAGGCAAAATCTTACCAGCTTAAAATTTTATTACACATTTTTTTTTAGAATTCTAAGATCAAATAGACACAAATTTGAAAGTTCAATAACTGAATTTGCATGTTATTATTATTATTTTTAAAGACTAAATTTATAATTTGATGAAAAGTAACTTCTAAAATTATTAGCACATGAAGCATAATTCTAATGAAATCATTTATGATTTAAGAGATTATAGGTTCAAAATCTTCCTTCCCAAATGAAAAAAGTAAACTTCTAAAACTATTGAATTTTGACATTGACATTCAACTCTATCATAAAAACGACATAAATAACATTTTTTAGTCAATTTAAATCTTGATCGTGAATACCATTCAAAAAAAAAATCTTGATCATGAATATATATTTATGTCAATTCAACAGTAATCGAAGATGAAGATAAATTCATGACTTTTCAATCATACATATATATTTATGTCGATTGAATTAATATATTTTTAAAGATCTTATAATTAAGGTGTTATACATTTATTCTAAATTAGTAAGTTGTACCATCTTCTTACAGCAATGACACAACAAATAATGCTTGCACCAAATAATTAAAGGATTTAAAAAAAAATTAACAATAATAATAAAATTGTAACTGTCTAGATTAGCTTACGCGCACCTCGATTAATGTTATGAAACATATTATCTGACCCTACAATAATTAAAGGACTATTAACATAGCCTTTTTATTAACGTTAGAGCCAATTTTTCTTGTATTCCTAAAAAGTTCTACTTACAACATCATCCACTATTTTTTGGCCTTCTATTGACCAAACCACTTGGGCCCTTCCCCTTCACTTATGAGTAAAATTCAATCCTAAACTTTCATATATCGGTCGAATTCAATTATGAAATTCTACTACATTCAATCCTCTCCATTTCAATTGAGACAAATTAATTGAACCTCTACTTTATTCTACTCTTGAGAAAGAAGACCAAATGATAGACAGGGAAACTCACGTTATCTTATCTACGATCATTAATACATTTTAATACTTTATTATAAATATTCATTAATATCAATAGTACGTAATATAAATACTCATCAATATTAGTATTATAAGATGTAATTCTTTGAGAAATCTCTAATTCAAAAGTATCGTGATGCTCTAGTTAAAATATATATATGTATAACTAGTCTCGTAAACCAGTCAATCTTTTACGGCCAACACGGTTGTTCTTTATTCTTCCAAGTCAAATCCTTCTTAGTTCATAAGTGGGCCAAATAATCAGCCCACTTGTTTTCTTAAAAAGGCCCAGCCCACTTGTAAAATTAAACACAAAAAAAGGAGAAAATTAAAGTTTCAATTCAACGCCTTCACACTCTCAAGTCTCACGTGCCTCCCCAAACTTCCTCTTCGTCTTCACGCTGTCTCCTCCACCTTTCCCAAACTCAGTGTCGCCTCCGCCACCGCCACCGCCGACGCCGGCATATTCCGACCCCGTGTTCATCATAGCAGTTTGCACTGATTTTATACACTTTTGTTACTGGTATTCTCTTAATCTTCCATATATGTCTTTTTTTTCTCACTTCAAAACACAAATTAGGGCTTCTCTCATCAAAGTCTTGATCATTATTATAATTTTAGGACTTAACTGTCGTGTTCTATCCTCTGCCTTTTGATTTGTTGCATTTCCCTGTCAATTAAAGCTTTGATCATCTTTATTTCTCTGAAATTGCCTTTATTTCTGCGATCATCAAGTTTTGCGCATCTCCATTCTTTATTTATCCAGAATCTGTCGAAGTAATTTTGTAGGAATTTTTCTGATTGAACCAACAACCTCAACTGTATTTATTTTTGTAGATTGTGGTTGGGAAGTACCCAATGAGGTTTTCTTAATGAATTTCTCTTCCTTAGATTGACTGATTGCCAGCCATACTTCGAATTTACTTGAAATAAGTGCTGTTTATATGCTTTCTGTACTTCATGTACTTAATTCGATTTATTTCAAGGGCTCAAAGGGACCTTAAACTTCTCTCTTTCAGTCCCTTTTATGCATAGTATATATAGGATATAGTTTATATTTAAGTTCTCCTTGCATGCTACTTGAATTTATTGGAAATAAGAGCAGTCTGTAATTGAGGGAAAAAAGTGCTGAATAGGAAAAATTGAATCAACTAATTTAGGTCGAAACTGATTTTGTTTATACTGCGTATAGATTGGGGTGCCATATCCCGGACGCAAAACCAACCAAAACATTGTTTCTGTTCTTTTTCTTGCCCGATCTCAAGTTGAATCGATGAATCCCTACACTACTATGCAATTCCTATTTTGTTGTTGTTAATTGTTATACACATCACGGTAGTGGTTTTTTTAACTTCTCAGATTTTTTATTATCCTTTTCTTTCTGGGGTTTTCCTTTCTATTCTCCTTGTTCTTCTTGAGTATGTATCCTACTCTAATTTTTCAAATTAGCTTTTATTTCGCCATAGATGTTGCATTCACCGATGAGCTGATATGGATCTCTCTTCAGGTAGAGAGAGCCACTATGTTCTTCCACATAGTTTTAGAGAGGAATATGCAGCTGCATCCGCAGTACTTTGGACGAAACCTCCGCGAGAATTTGGTAACGAAACTCATGAAAGATGTTGAGGGCACTTGTAGGTTTGTTATCTTTCCCCCTTTTTGTTTGATGAAACAATACTGTTGATATTCTTTTTTTGTTCACTTCAAAGATAAAAGCCTAAGATAAAACGAAGAGCTATTTGATATTGGCTGTTGAGGTTGTAGGGTGGTATCCCATGCCTGAGATAAAATGAACAACTCAAGTATCCCAAAGACATCCACATTCCACTCTCTCAACCCAATTTAAATATTGTCAATTTTTTAAAGTGAACTTAAAGACCTCTCATCTTTCATGGATTCAATCATTGTAACAGTTAGGATTTTGAAATAATGGTGTTGAAGCCACATAGTCCCCAGCTTAAAAAGATCATAGAACTCCATTTTTCACCTAAAACCTATCTCTAGAAACTCTCTCTACAACAAAACCGAAAGTCTAATATCCTCCCCCTCCGGCGCTGTTTTTCACCGGCGCCGGAGGAGGAACCCGGCTAGAACATCCCGTTAGAGACAGCGCTGACCTAATCCTCCTCCATTACTTACCCTTGCAATGGAATCAAACACTATTTCTCTCCATAAATTAGATTGGTCTCTCCTCAAACCCCTTCATCTTCTCTCTGTTAACTGGCGAGAGGGGCGATTTTCACCATTACTCACCCTTGCAATGGAATCAACTCCTCCAGAAGCGTGATTCTCCATCTCAACCTCGACGGCGACGGCTTGATGTAGGAGGCAGGGGTGCAAACCAAAACCAAAAATCCGCCTAAACTGCCCAAATCGACCGAAATTGAAACCAATTAGAGCCGAAACCGATTTTTTCGGCCGGTTTCAGTTTTGAAATATGTCAAACTGAATTTTTTTTTGTCGGTTTCAGTTTTTTATAAGAAGAAATCGAATATAACCGAGCCGACCGATTAGATATATTTAAAAATATACATAAGTTATATGTTGTAATCATACCTCAGCTGGCGTTAACTGTAACCAATTTTACACAAGTCCCAAGTTCAAAACGCTAATCACGCCTTTTATTTTGTATTTAAGTGGTCAATATATAATAAATATAATTAAAACAAACTTTACGTCAATAAGCACAGTGGCAAAGTGGTTTAGTTTGTGCCCAGTTTACCCCAATTCCCGAGTTCAATCCTAACTTTTGCCACATTTCATTCAAATAAATTTGATTTATAATTCATTCAGCAAAACCGCCGAACCGAACTGTCAAATCCGAATGTAATCAGTTCGGGCCGGTTCGGTTATAGACAAATGGTGGTTCGGTTCGGTTTATGTATTTGTATGCATTATTTGGGCGGTTTGGTTCTGATTTGGCTCTTAAACCGAGCCGAACCAAACCGTTTACACCCCTAGTAGGAGGAGAGATCTGCGAAGAAGAAAAAGGTTTTTCTCTGCCCTAATTTTGAAATCGAACTGGTCTGGTTTGGGGTGAACTAGATCGGTCTAGTTTGGGGGTTTTTTTTTTGGGTTTTTTTGCTGGGTTATAGGTCGGGTTTTTGAGTTGGGAATCGGGTCAAGGTCGGGTCTTGGTTATTGGGTCGGGTTAGGGTCGAGTCTTAGGTATTTGGGTCGGGTTTTTTTTTTGCAGTGATTTAACCTTCTTTTGCTGGACGCCATTTATCGCCCCTCAACCTTGGTGATGGCCAATGTTGATGCCTTTGTATATGGTGAAGACCATGGGACCGACTAATTGAACCTGGTTAATGGATTGAATAGTGTTTCATCAGGATGAATCTCCTCAACATCGGTGTTGGCTGTTATCGTTGACCGTTGACATACGGGCGGGAAACCATGAGAGTTCATCGAAATGATGCTTTGCTTCCTTGCGAGTTTCTTATCTCTATACCCTCTTGTTGGTTGATGGAAGACTCCTTCCTTGCATTGCTTGTGTGACCCACCCTACTTCATCTGGCTTTGCATGGGATTTCCCTTTCACAGCCCGTGCAGCTCATAGTCTAGATAAGTTTTGGATCTTCTTCACTATCTCCACCATCTAGCGCCCAATTGGGATGCGTCTCCGTCTCCCCCTTTCTTCTGTGCCAGAGCCAATGGTTCTTCCATATGCAAGTTCTGCCTCTCGGATGTGTAGCTGATGATGTGATAATCTTTCGGATGTGCAACCTTTTTTTTAGGATTCAAGTTGAATGTTTAGTTTTCTGATTATTAGTTTTGTATTTACCGTAGTATCTCATTGTAAAAAACGGCTAAGAATCTGGCAAAAAATCTTGTAACACTTTCATCTTATCAATGAAAATGTTTTCGTTTCTTATGAAAAAAAATACAACTCCATTAACTGCCATTTATGGTGCAAAGGGCCTTGATCGAAGGATCAAGTTTAAGTCTAGGACACAATGATTGTCCATTCCTTGTGGAAAGTGAGGTTGTGTGCTGTTGTGTGGTGTATCTGGGGTGAGAGAAATAATATAATTTTTAAATGAGTTTGAAAGATCTTATGAAGATGTATGGACCAAGACCTCATTAAATTCTATGTTTTTCTTTGGACCTTAGTTATTTAGATTTTTTTGGGAATTACCTTTAGGTGTAATCTCTCTGGACAAAAGACTGTTTTTGTCGGTGATCTCCCTAATTTTTTTTTGCTATTTTTTGTATGCCCCTTAATTTTGTTCTTTCATTCTTTTATTAATGAAAACTTGCTTCATTATAAAAAAAAAAAATGACTGTCCATTCCTAAGGAAGAGGCCAACCCAATCTTTGGAAATTAACGAATCTATCCGGATGGTTAAGCACGCCTCCCAATCTTTGAATGGACTAATTAGATTTTGTTGACTGAATCAGGAAGATTGAGGATGCCATAATTATTATTTTTTAAATAAAGTTTTCTAGAAAGCCTAGTGGACTTGGTAACTCTGCCAACATTAATTCACTAACATAGTGTTAGCTAGTCCATGGGCAGAGAGGGGGTGGAGTTTTATTCAGGAGAGCGAACAATACAAAATTACAGGATGAATGTCATAATACGACTAGGGTTTAATTCGAGTTTATATATGCACTCTCATTAAACTCTATTACAGAATACGTAAGCATTAAAACAAAATGCTGATGCATAAACACATGCAGAACGCATTGCAGCAATGCGAGATGCGTTTGCGCGCAGGATGAGCTAAGCGAATGCAGATGCATTCACGCATGCGAATGCGGAATGCGTTTTCGCAACGGGGGCATTGCCCATGCACTTCCACTCGTTAACTGGGTAGCGAGACCCCCGACTACTAATCACAGGGCATTAGTGCGTTCAAGACATATTTCAACATGTCAAATATGTGTCCAGCACACCAAAACAAGATTCCAGATTTTATTTTTATCCATTTCTTAAGTTGAAAGGATACACCCAAAAGGGGGAAGCTAATATTATAATAGAACCTTTTTTTTTATGGTTAGTGTCCAATAATGAACATAATCGGTCAGAATGCCAAACACCAACCTTTGTCTATGAGGAAGATAAGTATTCTACAACTATATTTATTGGCTCAGAACGGCCATTCAGATTACCCAATATTTCTCTCAAGTTTAATTTACCCTTTGTCTAGAAGGGGTATAAATACTTGAAAGTCATGAAGACCGATAGTTGAAAATAAATAAACATAGTAGATAAAGAGGAGTCGTGGATCACTTCCATCGAGAGTCCCTGATAATAGTAACACTTTTAGAACCCCATGCTTATGTCTTCTTCCATGCCCCCACACCTTCTCCAAATGCTTTAAACTAATTTAGTAGGACAAAGATTGAGGAGAATCTAGCCATTCACTCCTTCTGTTCAAACCAGCTCAAAATTTTTAAAAATCATCTTCTGTTGTTGCCTTAATGGGATAGAGGGAGCAAAATTGACGGTTGTCCTTGCATTTTTCCTAAGCTGCATAGTTGCATATAATTCTACTTAGAGAGCAGACTGATCCTTTTGCTGAATATGCATGTCAGTCATAAACCGATGAAAACAAACCTAAACTGTTTGATCGGAGCCCCTATTATGTTAGTTTGTTTTCCTTTGGAGGTTCAATTTTTTGTATTCCACCCCTTGTATTCTTTCATTTATTTTTTATGAAAGTTTGAATAGTTCGATGGATGATATTTCTTTTGAAAGTTTGATACCTCTGTCAACTCATGAGCAACTAGAGGGATTTGGTTATTGAAAAAAACTTATGTACTTTGGCACAGCGGCCGGCATGGTTTTGTAGTGGCGATTACGGGAATCGAGAATGTTGGGAAAGGATTGATTCGTGATGGGACAGGTTTTGTCACTTTTCCTGTTAAATACCAATGTGTTGTGTTTCGGCCATTCAAGGGAGAAATATTAGAAGCAGTTGTTACTATGGTCAACAAGGTTGGTATATGCCACACTTTTTTGCTATCTAGCAAGTAATTAATGAATGCTTTTTTTTTTTTTATGATAAGTATGAATATGGCTGCAACTTGCAACTATTGTAGATGGGTTTCTTTGCTGAAGCTGGACCTGTTCAGATTTTTGTTTCAAATCACGTAAGTATATATTTATGAGCTATTCCAATTATCTTCCTTTTCTTTCTAATGTTTCAAACCACCAAATGTCTTGGCTTGTGGGGCTTGGAACCTTTTTAATAATTTCATGAAATTGATAGAACCCAGATCTATTACGATATAGAAATAATAAAAAATACAAGACAAACCAAGTTTAAATTACATGAACCCTCCTATTCTTGAGTTCACTCAAGGTCCAATAGCAGAATGGTCAAAATATTTCATACCTTTCTCCTTTCTCTCTACATTATGTAACTAATGATTTTGTTATTTCATGGACTAAAAGTAAGCATTATTGAAATGTTAGGGCTAAAAGTGCTCAATTTTGAAACTAGACCCCAAATTGAAGGACTGAAAATGTATTTTTTCCAAAAAAACTATTTACCCCCCCTATAAATTTGCTTAATTAAAAATAAATGTGCTTAATTAAAGATTTTGTCTCACATCTTATGTTTCAGTTGATTCCAGATGATATGGAGCTCCAGTCTGGAGATGTGCCAAACTATACTACTTCAGATGGATCTGTATATTTCTATTTTGCATGCCTTCTATAACATCGACTGCTAATGCCCCTTGTTGTGTTAATTTTACCAAATTACTTCCTCTCTACTGCAGGTTAAGATTCAGAAGGACAGTGAAGTTCGATTAAAGATAATTGGGACTCGAGTTGATGCAACTGAAATCGTATGCCTTTTCCTTATTTTAGTATTGTTTGTAGATGTTTTCATTGGTAGTTCAATTGCGATCATGAATCATGATTTCTATTTTCTGCATGATGCTTGTTGCTTTTTTGGCCTTTTTCCTTCTACGCACTACATTTTCAAGCTGTGTGCTTTGCCTTTATTCTTACCAAACTCGGATGAACTTTGCCTGGCCTAGGGACGAGCGTGGTTGTCCTGGGTATAGTTGAGCGAAGCTCCGGTTTCCCGGTTTTTAAAAAAAAAACTCGATGAACTCTCCAAGGATATATGGGCTTGAGATGTTCCTAAAGTTCTTTAAATCCAGAGTAGTATACTGAATGATTTAAAACTTCTGGTGCATATGTTGATATCAAGCCCGTTCATTAACCATTTTGTTTTTGGTTTTCCATTATTAAAGGAAGTAATGCTTATAGGCTTAGTTTTCAAAAACAGAAAACAGAAAAACAAAATTGCTATCAAATGGAGGCCTTCGTTATTAAAAAAAAAGCATTTTGGGTTATATGAAGTCGTTCTGAGAAAATTGTTCCTTTTTACCTGAAAGTTCAGAAGTTGTGTCCAGTGTCCAGTGTCCACTAGTACAATTTATCTATTTTGCATATTCTTTCTGAAGTGGTGAAAATATTCTTAACTTGATACCCCCATGGGTCACCCTTGTGACTTTTGATAGAATCTTTGAGTGTGTTCTTTTAAAGTTTCTTTCTTGTCTAAGAAGAAAAATAATCCGCCACTCTGTGGCAGTAGCAAATTCTGAAATCTAGCTGATAATTCAAGTATTAGCTAGTAGATAAGATTCATGGGAGGTGTTTGGATGAGGAGTAAGGAATTAGTTTGAAGAGTTATTTGGAGTAGAAGTTAAAAATTGAGAGTTACAGCCAAAAACACGTTTGAGGAACTAGCTCTGGTTTGTGTGTGTGTTTTTTAATTTGATTTTTTACTTTGCTGCCCCCCATTTAAGTATTTCTTTGGTTTGCAGTTTTGTATTGGAACCATCAAAGATGATTTCTTGGGTGTGATAAATGATCCTTCGGCGGCTTAAGTGCAATCTTGTTCAGGAAATTCTTCCTTGCATTGGTGTATTACCAGTTTGTATACAATTGTTGTTGTTGTTTTTTTTTGTTTTGAGACGAGTTTGTATACTGTTGTTATCAGCTAATCCTATCGTATACTTTTTTTCTTACCTAATTTTATTGTATTGTTTTTCCATCATCTAAACTGCTTTTGTATTTATTTATACAGATCCTCTTGTTAATTACTTTTTATTTTAGTGAGTGACATTAGAATGATAAACAATTTAATCTTATTAGGAATTATAGTACCCCTTTCTATATTCCTGAAGTCAATATAATTCATGTAGAAAAAACTTTAAATTTAGACTTCATATTATTGAAATTTGGACTTCTAAAGTAAAATTTCATAACTCTACATATTTAATATTATTTGTTTTTTTGCTATAAATCCACCTAGGACGCAAAATTATCTCTCTCTCTCTCTCTATATATTTTTTGAATGATTCATCAAACTTTCTTATTACCATCCAATTTCAAAGTAAGACGGCAACATTTTTAAGTTGGTTAAATTTTCATTTTTTAAAAAAGAAAATCAATATTAGATTAAATATCATTTTAATCTATATTTTCAAAATTTCTACTTTTTCATCTTGGTCTATAGTCTATACAATTAGTTTGAAGTTTTTTTCTTCATAAAAAATTAATTAAATAATAACAATATATATATTTTTTGAGCAAAGAATAGATTACATATTGTTAAACAAAACTATTTCTTAAGAAGCTTTTTTTTTTTTTTTTTTAACTACAAACTAAGAATAAAATAATTTAAATTTTGTTTGAAAATATAGAAATTAAATTTGAATATTGTAAAATACATATGTTAATCTATTTCAATTCTACGGTCTATTCACTATATAGAATTTATTGGTCTTTCTCTTCTCAATTTGTATTAAAAAACAAAATAAATAAAACTGAAAGTAAATGAATAAAGATGATATTTATAACCTTAATATGACTACTTTTTTTACTAGAAAAATAGGGAGAAAACATGTTCTTTTTTTTTTTCTAGTTCAATATTGTTTGTTTTGTTGGCACACAAACCCAAAGTTGAAATAAAGATGAATATAACAATGATAATCTGACGTAAACAGATCTGAGCCGTTAAAAATTCAACAGATCTTGAGATGACATGGCAATGTTATTTATCAATAAAATAAGATGAAAGAGAAAGAGAAAAACTATTGATCTCGTCTGCAACAGCTTCTTCATCATCGTTTTCAGCTTCAGAACAACGCTGTAATGGCGAGCCGATACTGGATGGTTTCGTTACCGGTTCAAGGCTCCGCTTCTTCTCTATGGAATCGTCTCCAAGAAAAAATTTCCAACCACTCTTTCGATACTCCTCTTTATCGAGTAACCACTGATTTCACCGCCTAATCTTCAAATCTTCTTGATTTCTCTGATTTTACTTACTTGCTTATGATTATGATTTCTCTTTTCTTTAGTTCAATATCCCTAATCTCCGCGTTGGAACGCTGGATTCGCTCCTTTCCCTCAGCGATGATCTCCTCAAGGTATTTTGATTCAAATGTTGTCTGTGCTTGAATTTTCCGATGCGGTTAATGTTTGGTTTTGTAATTGAAATTGGACCGAAAATCTTCGAATTTTGCTTGGTTGTGCAGTCGAACAGCTTTGTGGAAGGAGTTTCTCAGAAGATCAGACGGCAGATCGAGGAACTGGAGAAGGTTTCAGGTGTGGAGAGCAATGTTTTGACGGTTGATGGAGTCCCCGTTGATTCGTACCTTACCAGGTAAAATTGCCGTTTTTTGAACGATTGATTTTAATTTGGGAAATTAGGTTCGGATTTTGCATGATGTGATGAATTTTGTTTGATAATGGAAGGTTTATGTGGGATGAAGCCAAGTACCCTACAGTGTCGCCTTTGAGAGACATTGTGGATAGCATTCATAGTCAAGTGGCCAAGATTGAGGATGACCTCAAGGTAACACTTCTTTGCTTGAAATGATGCCTAGGTTGAGATTGAGATGTGGTTATCATAAGTTTTGTTGAGATTCTGGAAAATTTTCTCAATTAGATTTCCAAAATCCTATTGCGACCTAAAGGAAAATTAGAAAAAGTTGATTATTCTCCTTTTGCATATAGATTGCCTCTATAATAATTTTTCACTTTTGTAAAAGTTTAATAACGATTCAATAAATATTAGTTCCTATAGGGTGGCGCGGTGGTCGAAAGCTTGAGTTTTGAAGGCGTGCTCCCCTCAAGTTCTAAGTTTGAGACTCACTTGTGACATTAATTTGTAGATATCTCTCCTGTCTTCATTCCTTCAATATCTCTCTGTGCCCGGCCTAGGGACGGGTGTGGTTACACCGAGTATTGTGGAGCAAAGCTCCGATTTTCCGGTTAAAAGTAAAAAATGATTCAATAAATACTCACAAGTGCCTGACACATGTAATATGTCTTGAACATGTATGTGAGTATGTTTGACGAGCATCCAACACATTGTAACTGGGTTTGAGTGTTAGATACGCATTGGGAATGAAAAACCAAACTGAAATGTCGATGTTTCATTGGTGGTTTGACCATCATGCCATAACCTAATCCTCTGGGTACTAAACTAACAAAAAATAATTGAAACCCTTTAGTTAGCTACTTCAAATATTTCAATTAGTTAATGGATGTTTGGGGGTTTCATTCAAGTAGAAAAGTTCATTGAAAGCTATTTCTATTTGCTAGATTCGTGTTGCTGAGTACAATAATGTGCGGAGTCAACTTAATGCCATAAACAGAAAGCAAAGTGGAAGGTATGAATGTGCATAATTGATACATTTATGTTAGCCTATTTTGTGATTTTAATTGAACTTGGTTTCATCAGCTTGGCAGTTCGTGATATTTCCAATCTTGTAAAACCAGAAGACATAGTTACCTCAGAACATCTATCAACCCTTCTTGTGGTTGTTCTCAAGTACTCACAGAAAGAATGGCTATCTAGCTATGAAACGCTGACTAGCTATGTGGTAAGTTTGTGTTTTTAACTTTAAAGACTCACCCTTTTGTTCAACATTTTAAAGGATGGTGAATTTTACCTGGTAACTTTTCTATTTCTGACTTAGATTACGTTAGAGTATCCATAGGTGAAATGAACGATGTAGTCTCACAAAGTTGAATTGAAATGACTCGGACCACAACGCTGCTACTTCTTGTCCCCTGTTTTGTTCTTTTTATGTTCTCATAATTATGCTAAGCTTTTTTAGGTTCCCAGGTCTTCCAAGAAGTTATATGAGGATAATGAGTATGCCCTTTACACTGTAACACTCTTTAATCGCGTTGCCGACAATTTCAAAACAAGTGCACGTGAGAAAGGGTACCAGGTGAATATTTAATTCATTTAGAATCATCTTATGAATCCCTGTTTTTAATATAGAATAGTTTTTCAGGACTAATCTTTTTTTTTGTATAATGTGTTGGAGATTCGTGAATTTGAATATAGTTCAGAAGCACAGGAGAGTAGAAAACATGAGTTAGAAAAGTTAGTGCAGGACCAGGAAAATTTGAGAAGTTCTTTATTGCAGTGGTCCTACGCTAGTTATGCCGAGGTTGCTCCTTTTTCCAGGTGTACCTGTTAAAAATGCATGCTATTTTTATTCCATTCCTCTAATCGAGTTTCGTACATCTCTGCAGGTTTTCATTTCCTGGATGCACTTTTGCGCTGTACGTGTCTTTTCCGAGAGTATCTTGAGATATGGTTTACCACCATCTTTCTTGGTATGTGTCTTGCACTTTCTCCCTGGATTCTACAAAGAATTTCCTCTTTTGACAGTGCTGATTCTATCAATGATTTGTAGGCATCTGTTTTGGCACCATCTGTTAAAAGCGAGAAGAAAGTTAGGTCAATCCTTGAAGGTTTGTGCGACAGTGCAAACAGGTAAGTTATTGAGATTTTTCATGTTCTATTGGCACTTGGATGTTTACTGAAGTTGCTCTCAGTAAATAATTCATCGGTCCCAACATGTTGACTGTCAGTTACTCTGTAAAATAAACATGTCGTTGCTGTATATGCAGCCGACTAGTATTTTTGTGACACAAAATCGAGCATAACTCAAGCACTTACTACCTTTCGCGAGGCTAAATGTTCGATCCCCCTCCCCTACAATCATTGAACCCGCAAAAAAAATCTTCTCTGTGTGACTGCCTCATATTTTAAGATGAAATACTAAACTTCAGTTGAGAAAAGAATGTAAGGATAATAAAGTGGCCTACAAAAATCAGTCCAAGCAAGTAAATAAATGAGACCTCTACAAAAATGGTCTAGGAAAGTTACATCTAAAGGCAAAAAAAGCTTAATAACTGAAAGTTGAAACCCTTCAATTTGCATTTGCTCCTATTAATCACTCAGCAGACTTTTGGTTTTACGCGCATGTCCATGTGCTGCTACTGATTGTTCGAAAATGGAATGGATTTTATGGATGTCTTTGTATATGATATCTGTTTGAAAACCATTTGATTTTTTGTTTTTTATTTTTGAAATTTAAACTTATTTGTACTAAAAAAAAAAAAAAAAAATCCTACCACGTGTCATCTTTCCTATAATGTATCTTTTTTTTTTTTTTTTTTTTTTAAGAAAGTAGGTGAATGCTAACCAAATTTCAAAAACAAAACAAGCTTTTGAAAGTTACTTTTTTGTTTCCAAATTTTGGTTTGGTTTCTAAAATTTATAGATAAGATGTAGATATTTAAGTAAGCAAAAATATATGGTGAGATAGTTATTGTAGATTTAAATTTCAAAAACCAAAAACTAAAAACAAAATGGTTATCAAACAGGGTTTTAATGATTTAGAATTTTGGTTGTGCAGTACATATTGGAAAACCGAAGATGAAATGGGAGGAGGGATGGCTGGTCTAGGAGGAGATTCTGAAGCACACCCATACGTCTCCTTCACAATCAATCTTGCCTAATTCCATCTCCTTTTGACGTCCAAACATCAGAAGGTTTGTTCTCTAAAGAGCAATAACAGTGGAGTGTACCAGACCTACATTTAATTATTTCACTGACTAATTCCTATTCTTGATTGTTTATGAATAATGCATCTCAAGTTCATGTGAGGGTTTTCTGAAATATTTGAAGCTTACATATTTATTGGATTTGTCAATAATACGGAGTTACCGTGCGAGGAGTTCGGCGTTTTTTTAAAAAAGGTACGCCATTCTGTACGAGACAAAATTACTTCTGCTTGATGTTTGATTAATTTTATTGCATTGTGATTTCGTACTGAACACAGTTAGACTGTGCATGCACTACAATTGTAGTAGATGTTTTTAAGATTCATCAGGTCAAGTTAGATTTCATGGTGCTTCTCCCATGGCTGCCATTTAGAGTTTATGTTTTACAAGTCAAGTCTTGTGCTGAGTGAGTGATTATGAAAGATGTTTTGTTTTGGTTTTAGCCTTACCTGTTGATAGAAATGTTTGGCAATACAATCAAGGGGGTTAAAAAGGATCTTGGAGGACTCAGTGGAAATGAGTTTCACCATCTATCTAGGATTTAATATTTTATGTGTTTTTTGTCAACCTATAAGTTATGCATGAACACTTATTGATGTAAAAAAAATGTTTGGCAATGACCTTATCTTTTTTTTAATCAACAATATTTGAGAGTGGGGATTTGAACTTATAATTTCATACCTATTAATAAGTTATATATCATGTCATTTAAGCTATGTTCCAATCTTAAAAGTTTCAATTCTTTCTTTAATCTTCCCATTTATGTTGACATTTTAATCAGTGGCTAGTGGATGGTTTAAAGAAATTTGCAAGAGGTAAAATTGAAACGAACTGAAGATGTTCAATAGCTTATGTCATTAGTCTCTTTGATAAAACTACTTTGGAACAAAAATGAAATTGTTTTTTTTTTGTTTATATATATATATATATATATATATATATATATATATATCTATAGAGGAAACA
>JBBMKA010000030.1:1954307-2017521 GCA_037833695.1 Sechiopsis laciniata
AAAAATGAAATTGTTTTTTTTTGTTTATATATATATATATATATATATATATATATAAAGGAAACAAACTGAAATAGCATATTTGGTATTATTTAACCTTTATTTATTAATTAACCCATTTAAATCAATGAGCAATTATCAGAAAACGATGTCCTTAATGATTATCTTCTTCAATAAACTTCTCTTAACTTTCATTATCTTTTTCAATAGTCTTTATCATTATCTTCTTCAATAAATTTCATTTAATTTTCATTTTTGTATCAATGATCGGAACACTCTTGTTGCCGCTCAAACATTGTCATGCTCTATTTTAAAAATACGTCCTTAATCTCTTGCTGAGTTTTTTTTTTTTTTTTTAATAACAATCTCTCCGTAATTGAGCATAGTTAAACCATAATTGTCATGTCAAACATGAAATGAATGTGGATAGTTTTGGCAAAATTTGACTTGTTTGGTGTCCACGTTTTGAGGGCAAAGGATTTTCGAGGTTAGCTCTTGAATTATAAATAGCTTTGTTATTCCTCTCACTATAGTTAATGAGACTTAATTGATGTTAGTTCACCATTTTTAAAAAAAATAATGTACTAACTATTTTGAGATCAGCCAATAAGAACACTAACTCAATGACGTCATTGTATACTTAATGACCTAGAGGTCATGGGTTTGAATCTCTCAATCTCACTTACTGTAATCTCATAAATTTGAACACCGTTTTACCCTTTGTTGTACAAAAATCATATGTTAAAACATGGAATCAAATTGAAAAAAGAGTCATAAAAAGCTCTCAAGCAGAATTAAAATATACACCGTTATAAAAATAAAAATGAGTGTATTATTTATATTGAGATATTCTCCTGTATTCTCCCTATATGTACAATGAATATACAATTGAAAATACAAAAACCCTAGTTCTCTATCTCTTTGTTTTCTATTTTTTTAGTACAAGTTGGGGAAAGAGGGATTATAAATATCAATTTTAGGGATTGAACCCGTGACCGTAGAGTGGAAATTGATTAACACCAAACCAGTTAACCAATTGCGACACCAATCCATTCGGTTCTTTGTTTACTATTTATGAGTATACAAACAATCACAAAACAAAAACAAAAATAAATTTTATGACGTATTTATCTTCTTTTTAGAGTATAATTTTTCTTTTTTAATCATCTGATGTTATAAATCAATAATAAACTTTTTGCAAATGAGCATGTCAACGGTCATTAATAGAGAATAATTTTAAATATAACTTTCTTTTAGTTTAAATGGGAGAGAAACAACAAACCTTGTATAAAGATTATTACTCTCAAATAACATAAAAGTTAAATTTATTTTTAGGATAAAGATTATTACTTTCAAATAACATAAGAGTTAAATATTATTTTTAGGATCAAATTTGTTACTGTGAAATTGAATTTAATTACAATCAATCAAGATAACACGTTATGGATCTTTTTGTTAGTTCCAAATATCACTTATTTCCATTGATATATGGTATACCAATGATAGATCTAATAATAAATGAGCAATGATTTTCAAAAAAATAATCAATGAGCAATGATTTTCAAAAAAATAATCAATGAGCAATGATTTTCAAAAAAAATAATCAATGAGCAAACAAATAATTATAGAAAATGTGAATGTAAACAATTAATGATAATCAATGATAGGTTTATCACTGTTTTTTTTCTTTAACACTGATCGATAAGACTTAAAATTGTGTCATGTTTAGAAATATTAATACATTGTGTTATTTTAATTTTATTTTTTTATTTTTTTGTTAAATTATCAAACACGAGTTTCAAACAAAATTGCCATACATGCAATTTTCCATAAAAGAAATAATAACGGTTTGAAAGCTCTACCATAACTGGCCTACTTTCCATTTAGGTTCGTCCAATAAAATACAAAATTAGCGTGTTTCCATGTTTATAAATCACAAATCTACCTATAAATACACACTCTTCAATTACAAATGAAATAAACCCAAAAGATAAAATTACTTATTTGTTGATTCTTTTTTTAATTTCAAGGAAATGGCTAAATTTTCTTTCTCCCTATTTTTCCTGGTTCTACTTTTCTCAGGTTTGTTTGTTAGATTTATCTATGACTTCATAGTTCAACTAGCATAAATATAAGTACTTCAATTTTCTTAAATTGTTTCTAAAATGTTGTGGCTATGTTTTGACAAAATATGTCATGTATGGTAAAATAAAAAATTTCAGGTATATTTTCAATGCTCAAAACTTCCAATTTTGCTAAAGTAATAATATTAGTTTAATGATATGTATCTTTGATCAAAGAGGTTGTTGATTTGAATTTTTTAACCCAATATATTGTGTTGAACTAAAATAAAACTTTCAATTTTGTCTCCCATTAATATTTTAAAATTTTGAAATCAAAGTTTTGAATAACATCATTGGAATTGTATGGCATGGTGATGCATTTAGAGAGATGTTTTAGATATGTGCATAATGTTTTTTTTTTTTTTTTTGAATAGAGATTTAAACTTGTAAACTTTTTAGTTATTGAGTCATATATAAGATGCAACTGAAATTCTCATCCTTTTTGCATATGCATGTATGTTTATAAATTTAATTTTTTTTATAGAGATTTTTTTAAAATATCTATTTAAAAGAATATTTTTGCTTTAAATAATATCTAATTCAAATTTAATAGACATATCCCATGAAATGTTAATTTGAAAATTTTAGTAAATAATTTTTAATTGATTTAATTTAATTTAATTTAATAAAACTAAATTTGAACAGGTATGGATGAGGATTGGCACTAGAAAACTTTCAATAAAATATTTCCATTCAATTATCACTTGCAAAATATGTTTAAAAAATTATAGATTTTATTTCATTTCCCCTCCCACAAATTAAGTAATGATAACTGTCATGATATGCTCTAATTAAACTAATTCAAAACGAGCATATGTTTTTTTTTCTCTCTCTCTACATATATAAATTTAGCAAGGTCTTAAACCCAGAAATTGTGACAAAAAATATATTCTAAATTACATGTTTGATATGATATATTGAATTTGTTTGCAGTTGTATTGATGGTACCTCAAGCAACCCAAGCAGTGATTGTAAGGAAATGAAACCAAATATATTTTCTAAATTACATGTTTGATATGATATATTGAATTTGTTTGCAGTTTTATAAGAATAGTTGAATGACTCCATTAATCAAATGAAACCAAACCAATTACACTCCTCAACCAAATTAGAGAAAATGTATGGGGAAATGCCCAGCAAAAAAGTAAGTCACAACTACCAATTTTGCCCCTATCACAAAAGTCAAACGAAATATTCCCGAACATTGAGATTAAAGCGTTGATATCCTTAACAAAATCTCCAAATCTCCATCCTTATTTAAAATGTAATGTTGGGAAAAGATCTTAAACAACCTCCCAACCAAGCTAATAACTGAAATTATCCTACAGCATAAAAATGAAATTAAAGAGTAGAATCCACTCAATAATTTAAATAAATTCCCAAATATGAACAAGGTAGTTATAATATATATTATTAAAAAGAGTAACATTGAGACATTTGAGAGCACACATAAAGCTGAATGAGAGAAAGAAGAAAGAGAATTGAACAGATATGAAATTATGATTGGAACTCACCTGATTTATTCAAGCCAACTCTGGACCAGTTGGGAGGGGCTCGTAGCCTTCATGGAAGCAACGAGCGGTTTTCGAGTTCGAAACGGGAATGCATTTGAGGACGACGGCTATGGGCAAACTAAGAGCTCCGATAATGATGCTGGCTGCCCATAAATTCCAGCTTAATGGAACTGTTTCTGCAAATGTGCCAAGAAATTCTACCATTAAGACTTGGAAAGCTATGGTGCAGGCCATCACTCCTGTGAATACCCAACTCTCCCATATCCCTTTAAACACGTTTTTCTTCTCCATGTCTCGGCTGTTTATTTCATTGAACACCTGTACAAACAAAATAATAATGCCTAATTAGTATCTTTTCTTACATGGAAATAATAATAAGAATAATTATTCAATCAATTTCGATACTTATTATCTTCAATGGGCTCTACCAAAGTGACCTTAGCTCAAGGTAATGACATGACATGACATGTATCTTCCATCAAAAGGTTGAAGATTCGAATCCTCAAATTTCAAATCCTATGTTGAGTTCAAAGTAAAACAAAAAAACTTCAAAGGGCTCCTTAACTTCATACGAATAATTAAACCTCTACTTTTCTGTTTATGAATCTGATTTTCCTATCGACAAAGATTTCTCCTCAACTTTTCTTAAACAAATAGATGGTCATGGTTTCTCCTTAACTTTCTTAAACAAAAAAAATACAGTTTAGTCGCCAACAAAAACACAGAGGTTCATTGACATAATGCATAACATAATACGTAACCAAAATGTTATGTATTCAAAAAAAAACTTGAGGTTGAGTTCCTATAAGTTTAAATGTTAGAATTAATTTTTTAGTGCAATAAAGGTGGAGGGACTCAAACCACAAATCTTGTCATTGTCATCAACTTCAAAGTTTGAATTAGAATTTTTTAGTTCAATAACAATTGGGGTATGGAGTATTCGAATCTATGAAACCTTGATCGTGGATACGCTTATACCCAGTTGAGCCACGCTCTTGTTAGAATTAGTTTCCATTGTTTGATAAAACTCTAAAAAGAAAATAACCTCTATATATTAGGGGTTAATTTTGAGTATTTAATCATTAGGGGTTAATTTTGAGTATTTAATCAAACGGTAACAATAAAATTCTAACTTTTAAAATCATAGAACTAAATTATAACTTTTAAGTGACAGAGATCGAACAACAAACTAAGCCTTATAATTTAGTAGAGAGATAGAGAGACATGCCTGGCAAAACACGAAGGAGTTGAAAATGAATGTGTCAAGAACGATACTCGAATCAGGACCAGTAAGCTTCAGCAGACGCTTTCCTTCAAATTTGAGGATTAATAAGACAGTGATTTGGTAGATGCTTTGACCGATGATGTTCCTCCACATAGTACCAGTGATGATATTAACGTTTCTGCCAATTGGTTTTCTTTGCATCAGCCCCTCGTTGGGAGGCTCTGTTGCCAAAGCCAGAGCTCCCAATGTGTCCATTATCAGGTTCACCCATAGCATTTGAACAGCAGTCAGAGGAGCAGAACCTGAAACTCAATAATCACTTTCTAAAACTTCTTCCTATCATAACTAATTATTTTCCTCTTCTTAAAATCTTAGCTCTAATGAACACTAATTCCATCACTGTATTTCTTTATTTTGTTGTTTAAAATCGTTTTCAAAATCTGAAACTGACAAAAACTAGGTTGTTTAATTTGTTAACTATTTGGTTTTTAGTCAAATTTCAAAGACAAAAACAAGTTTTTGAATACTAGTATACTACTACCTTTTTAGGCTTCATTTAGTCTACAGATTTCTTTGTTATCTACTTTTTTATGATATTTTAAAAACTCATGCCAATTTTTTAAAATTAAGAATAGGCTCCGTATGATATCCATTTTGTTTTTTGTTTTTTGTTTTTGAAATTTAAGTTTATTTTTAATCAAATTTCCTACAATGTGTTTCATTTTTCCTACAATATATCCATCTTTCTTTAAGAAAGTATGTGAATGCTAACCAAATTTCAAAAATAAAAATAAACTCTTGGAAGCTACATTTTTTTCCCCAAATTTGGATTGGGTTCTAAAAGTAAAAGTAAGATGTAGATATCTAAGTAAAAAGAAACATATGGCAAGATAGTTGTTGTATGCTTAAATTTGAACTAAAAACAAAATAGTTATCAAACGGAGTCGTAGTTATCAAAACCTTGTTTCCTTTTTTGGAGTTGTGGCCATGAATTCAATTGCTTTCTTAAGAAACACAAAATTAATCAAAAACGCAATTTTCAAAAACCAAAAAGTAAATAGCTGTTAAACTGGACTTAGTTTTCAAAACATGGCTTGATTTTTTAAAACGTATAAAAAAAAGTAGATAACAAATTAAAGAAACTTACATGTGAAAGTAGTATTCACATGTTTAATTTGAAAAAAAAAATGAAGTTATTAAATGGTCTGATAGTTTTTAAGAACTTGATTCAGTTTTTTTTTAACTAGCAATTGAAATGTGGGTTTATAAGTGGTAAAACAATATATACTACAGAAATGGAGATAAAATATGTAACTTTTCTAAAAGAGAATGATTATTAAAGGACCTGAAACGCATGCAGATATAAAATTGAGCATGAGAGCCACAACGTTTACTGTAAGCTGGAACTGTACGAATTTCTGAATGTTAATGTAGACTGCACGTCCCCATCTCGCAACATTCACAATGGTTGTGAAATTATCATCCATTATCACTACGTCCGCATTTTCTTTTGCAACCTGCGTTCCGACAAACCAAACTGTTCATAATGTTCATAAGTTGATTAATTATTACAATAATATGTACTATCATAATTTTAAATCGATTACAAATTTCCACCTTCTTTTGACATCAACTAAGGTCTAAGATGTAAATTATCCAATATTCTTTTTTTTATCTCGTGGACTGACTCACTTTTAGTATCAATTTTCCATTCAAATGTTGCCATTTCCATAGATTCAAAGGTTACTAAGACCAATATTGATTTTCCATTCAAATGTTGTCATGTGCACAAATCAATTTGCATGCATTCAACTAATCTTATGGGACAACTAGCGGACTCTATTACTTGTAACCATTATGGATTGAATTCATTCCCTCTATCCACCTTTATGATTTTCAATATTTTTATTGACCATCAAGTCAATCTGTGGTCATTTTTAAAAGATGTTGACAATGAATTTTTTAACTATTTGTCCACGTACACTTTTGGTTTGTGTCAATTTGCCCCCGGAACGTTAAAAATTACATATTTTGTTCCTCAACTCTTAATTTTTTTTATATTCATGAATCTACTAAACATAAATTTGAAATTCTAGGCATAAAATTCAAATTTATATCTAATACGACTGGTGATATACTTTGATTGTGGGCTACAGCTATTCGTTAAACGACTACCTCTCATAAATCAATGATAATTTATAAAAATTTCAAAGTTGTCAGGAACTTATTGCAACTCAAAGAACTATTATAGTTTTTTTTTTTTTTATGTTTAAAAACTAAAATTTAATTTATTTTTTTAACCCTTGATTCAGGTTCTATACAGTAAAAACCCTTGATCTGTAAACAAACCTCTGTTCCCGCAATACCCATGGCCAAGCCAATGTCTGCCTCATGCAAAGCAGGGGCATCATTAGTCCCATCACCTGTGACGGCCACCACTTCTTTGAACGTTTTCCTCAACTGTCCTACCAACGTATGCTTGTCAAGAGGAGATGAACGAGCCATCACCTACAAATACAAAAAAACATAAATAAAACAAAACACAAACCACCAACATGTCTTCTTTTTAACTGAGAAATTTCAGCTTTTCTTAATAATAATATGTTAATAACCTGGAGTTTTGGTATTAACTTCTCCATTTCATCTTGGCTCTTGTTTCGAAAGTCTGGCCCTTCTATTGCCAAACCACCTTCTGTCAAAATACCACACTCTTTGGCTATGGCTTTAGCCGTGTTTATGTTATCCCCAGTTACCATCCTTACAGTTATTCCAGCTGCCAAACAAGCCTGAACTGCCTCCTTTACACCCGGACGTACAGGATCTTTAATGCCGATCACAGTGATTAAAGTATAATCTTCTTCTGGTATTTTGTCGGGTGCTGAAGAAACTTTTATATCTTTGTATGCGATGCATAGAGTTCGAAGAGCGTCGCTGGCAAAACTATTGATGATATTTGAGATGTTCGTTCTTTTTTCATCCGAAAGAGGGAATGCTTCTCCATTAGAATTGAGAACCTTGTCACACATTGATAATATGATTTCTGATGCTCCCTTACAAAATGCTCGAAACCCGCCACCGGGAAGAGCCACGAGGACAGACATTTTCTTTCTAGTTGAATTGAATGGCTCGACTTTTACGATCTTATACACATCATTTAATGAACCAAAAGCACCACTCAAAAGCAAGCCAAATTCTAGCAATGCAGTCTCAGTTGGAGTGCCTAAAATGGTGTTCCTCCCATCTTTTCCTTTGACCACCTCTGAGCTAGTATTTTGAAATATGGATTGTACAAGAAGATTGTAAACAGTTTTGTTTAAGGAGGTTTTCAAAGCGGTTTCGTCGTGGGAGTTTTTTATGGTCCTTGTTTCTTCACAGATCCATATTTTATCCACGACCATGTGATTTGTCGTTAATGTGCCTGTTTTATCAGTGCAAATGCATGTTGCTGAACCCATAGTCTCACAAGCAGAGAGATGCCTCACAAGTGCCTTATCTTTCATTAACCTTTTCATGGCAAAGGCAAGACTTAGTGTCACGGCCAGAGGCAATCCTTCTGGAACAGCAACAACAATTATAATTACAGCAATGGCAAAGTAATTCAGAAGCGTGGATGCATCTTTGGAGGACCATTGCCCAATCTGATTGTGTAATGCTTTATACGCAAAATACCTTGAGATCAGAACGATGAACGTTAAGACCGCGAAAACCAACCCGATCTTTCCAATGATTGTCGCAACCCCATTAAGCTTTACCTGAAGTGGCGTTTCATCATCTCCTCCTTCACTCAAAGTGACCATCAATCTTCCCCATTCAGTTCTCATCCCAACCGAGGCAATTAGCATTTTACCGGACCCATCCTGCACTTTGGTCCCTGCTAGAAGACAAGGCCTCTTACTATCTACATTTACAGGTTCACTTTCACCTGACAAGCTTGATTCATCAAGTGATAAGCTGTAGCCTGACACCAAAATGCCATCAGCTGGGACTTGATCTCCAATAGACAAATGAACAACATCCCCAACTACCAAGTCATAAATGGAAACCTTCTGTCTGGTTCCATCTCTTGTAACTTGAATGATAATGTTTTTCTTCTGCTTTTCCAAGTCCTTAAATTGCAACGACTGATTATAGTCACTGACTGCCGTTACCATCACGACCAGCAAAATACTTAGTATTATCCCAAGTCCATCGTACATGCCTTTAGGCCAACCTTCGGTTGCAATTCCAACTCCAATGGAAACAACAGAAGAAACCAAGAGAATGATGAGAGTCAAATCATGCAAAGCTTCCCATACAAACATCCAAAAGCCTCTTGAAGGTTTCTCGACATAACGGTTGACGCCATATATGTCCTGCCTTAAAGGTACTTCACTTGTAACAACTCCATCTTTCAGAGAAACTTTCAATTCTCTTGCCAATCCCTCAACGCCCCCATAATGATCCAAACTCTTGGTGTTGTGAGTTTGAACAAGGGATGCTAATCCATCAGGATCAACTCCGAAACCAGCTTCCTTTACTTCTGGGGATAGCTTGTAACCACCTCGCTTCCCGGCTGGTAAATATGTGTAAAAATATATAATTTTGAAACTGTGAAAAATAGGTGATGAATATATAAGATATTGTTAAAGAGAATTAGGAAACATACCATCAATGAAATGCAATGCTGCTTTTTGTACGTATAGAGCTACTCGTATCTTTTCCTGTACAACATACAGGAAAAGGCATAAAAAGTAAGAAGTCTTAACTTGCTGTTTGTTGGCAATTAGTTGGACAAACAAAAATTAAACTTTCTTAATCCGATGCCTTAATGTTATTTGCTCTCCAATATTTCGGTATACTTACATTCACGCTGAGACAATGATTATGATCATACGGATATGCAGAGGATTAGAAATGGATCTCCAATTAAATCTTTTACGGTTATGCAATCCGAACTATAAGTTATGCTAAATAAATATGCAATCTACGGACATTTACAAAAATCAAACGAAGAAAAAACAATTTAGAGATCTGTGGGTCATCATCCACAAATAAAATTTCAGATAACGAAAGTATGAACTCTTATACTTTGAAGCAAAGCAGAGACGGTGAGATGAATTAAGGGTGGGCTTCACATAAGCATAAAATGTTTAAGAACTAGATTACTATTCTTTTAAATACTAAAAAAAATACAGAATTTTAAAAGGTATTTCACTTGAAAATACTACTGAGATAAGGATAACTCTAAACAAGACCATCGGTTCTAAAGCCAATGCAAGAATAAGTAGTTAATGGAAGGAGCAATACTTGGCTAAAATCAGGTGCCGTAAATATTTCGACAATTAAGAAAAAGAAAGGTAGAATGATAAGTAATCAGATTATCACGTCTGAAGCTTCTAAATCAATATAAAACTTTCCTCTAGCTTTTAATATAATGAGCTATAAAAAAATTTAAAAAAAAAAAAAAAAGTAGCTACATCCATCCATTGACCATAAAAAAGATATGTAATAAAACAACATGACAGCCAAATAATAATAAAAAGAGAAATTGTATTGGATGGTCTCTTTTAATTATAAATGTAGTCAAATTTTAAAGTATCTATATCCATAATCATTAATACGCTTTAATACTAAATACTCATTAGTATCAATATTATGCATTATAAATATTCATTAGTACTAGTATTATAAGAAAGTATTTGATAATATTCATTAATATCAATGACTACATTTGCTAATTTTTTTTTAAAGTGGCCATATTTATAATTATTTTTTAGATTTGACTAATGTTAGAAGTTTCAATAATATAAATGATGCAATAGGAGGAAGATTTTATAACTTGCAGTACTGTACAGGGTGTGCAGTACACGGCAACGTAAGCACAGCTCAAAGGTAATTGAAGTTTACATACCCCACCCATTCATTGGACAGCAAAAAGAGCGTATAGTACACACTAATCAACAAATAGACTAAGGGGTGGGGGGTTTCCAAGCTTGACATAAACATTGGGGGACAGGGACATGCACGAGATATCATAAGAGAGAAAATTGGTGACAGGACAAGTCGTTTTGATCATATTGCTATTGAGATGACTATAATTTATAAACTAATGTAGAGAAACTTCCTAATATGTCTTAATCGAGTAATATTCTCAATTGACTACCAATTCCAATAGGAGAACGAAATGCATCCGTTAAATTCCGCAGAGATTTCCTTCGACGACTTCTCATTGGAAGACCATAACAAATAGCTAAACTTAAAAGACTTTTTTCGGTGTATCAGTAACAAATCTACAAATCATATCAAAATCAAAGAGAAAAGCGGATTAAAAAAAATCACTAATATCATGATTCATGCATTAATCAGTTATGTAAACTAACTAATCGTTCATCAAACAGAACAGAGCAGAACAATGCAGTCAGATCGGAACGAGAAAAGGTAAATCAGTCAGATCGAAAGGAGAAATCGCAAATGAAAAATAAAATCTACCTGTAGTTTCTTGCGCGTCTTCTCAGCCTGAGCGCGCTTATCGAGATCGGCAACCATGCGGAACCTCCGGCGGCGATTCTTGACGATAGAGACGGCGGATCGCCATCGCATTTGAGCCTCCTCCGACTGACCTTTCGGCTCGAGTTCGAAGTTCTTTCGCAAGTAATTCTCGATCCTCTCACTCATTGTTGTTGCCTGTATTTTCGTCTGCAACTTGAATCAATCAATCAATCAGTGGGTGAAGAGGAAGAAGAAGAAGAAGAGAAAAGTTTGATGATGTAGGAAGAATGATTCAATGAGCTCCGTTTAAGGAGGGAAAGAATGGGAGAAAATGTGATGCACGATTACCTGATCGTTAAAGCACGGACATGGGAAAACTGCAGAATGAACCATTTTCATATTTTTGTTGTCTATTTATACGACTTTTGTTGTGACGTAAGCATCATTTTTTTTTTTTTTTAGTACAAGTTGCAAGACTACAAACCCTACCAGTTCTATTATTTTCAAATAAGTGAAAGCTAAACATCGATTTTAGAGATCGAACCTGTGACCATGATTTTGAACTTGATTATCACCAAACAACAAAATTATCAGACCATCGTCCCTTTCAATATGACGTAAGCATCAATTAGCGAGTCGTGGGAAGAGTATATTTATTTATATGCTTGTATTAACATTTTTTTTTATTAATAAATGAATCATTTTGGTTTAGGTCTTTATGAGTTTGGTCCCCATAATTTCGAATTTATAGCCTCTTTTGTTGTTATGTGCTTTTAAAATTTAGTTACTTATATATTTTTTATAAAATAAATTTTAAAGTTAATTTTAATAAAAATTAGTTTAATAATATTAATAATTTTAATACAAAGTATAAAATGTTGACATATTTTTAAAGACTTTTTTTTTGTAAGTTTGAATGGAAGAGAGGACCACAAACTCTATATACATGCTCAAATAAGATAAAAGTTAAATACTCATTAAACATTTGAATTTCAAGGAAATTGAAAATTAATTATAGGTAGATGTTCACCATGAATGAAACTCATCGTCTTAAATATTACAAGACTCTCTTTGATTACTAGAACCACTCCATGATGATAAGAATTTATTTAAAGATTGGCTTAACTCAACACTTGAATAAAATAGCTCCAAAAGTCTTATATAAATTTCCATAAAACTGGCCAAATGTCTATAGGTACACTATTATCTTTATTTTAAGTTTTTCGAATATAGTTAAAATGAATATAGATTAATTAATATTGTGAATATATTAAAACTCGTAAAATCTATGAGGTGTTTGGATGATGGTTTTCAATTAGGTTTTAAAAAACCACTCTCTAAAAAATTACATCCAAACGAACTATTGTAATCATTTCAGAAATGAGATTTTCAAAATGAGGTTTTTGAATTAAAATAATAATTTAATCAATAATAATCGTTTTTTCGTTGACATTCTATATATTTTAAATAAAAATGAAAAATATAATTCTTCAAAAATGATCGATCGAGTGTTGTTTAATTTTATTTAAAAAAATTCTATTGTTTTCTAAAATTTAATTAGACTTAAAGTTAAATTATTAAACATATCTTTAAATTATGGAGTTTGTGGCAAACATGCCCCTAAACTTTGAAAAGTTTCAAAAGTATTTTTGAACTTTGAAAAATATTTCGAAAACATCCTTGTTGTTAAATTTTTTTAAAAAAATAAAAACCTACAATTTTAAAAAAGTTTCAAAAACTCGTTGACCTAAAAAAAATGTTAAAATTGTATTTCAAATATCCTAACTATTTAAGATTTTAAATTCAGGGTAAGAAGTTAATTAGTTTTTTTTTTCATTCAAGTTTTTTTTTTTTTTTTTTAAGAATTTACTACGAAAGATTATGGTTATGAATTTTAAATTTCTATAACTTATTTTATCAATTTAAAGGACGACTTTTTTTTTGTTAAATTTGTTACAAGGACATTGCAAATGTTGATAATAAGCTAAATTTTATTAATTTTTTTTCTATAAAAAAACTTCATTAATTTTAGATTCTCGTAAATTTTAAATTTTTTTAAAAAAATTTTATTTTGCGGTATTTAAAACATAATTTTAATATATTTATAAAATATTTATTGTTAAAGATTTTTTTGTTGGTATTTTGAAGACCAAGGATATTTTTTAAATTTCTTTAAAATTGAGGGGTCTTTTTGAAACAAAACTTTAGCGGTTTCCATTCAAAATTAACGGCTAAGGTATTTTTGAAACATTTTTCAAAGTTCAAAGATACTTTTAAAAAAATTCAAAGTTTAAAAGTGTGTTTAATACAAACTTCATAGTTCATGGACATATTTGATACTTTAGCCTAAAATTAAACATGCAAAGTACATTGTTTTAACATTATTTGAATAATTTAGAAATTTATATAAATTTTCAAACCAAAATAATTAGAAGAGACAAATTGACAAATATTAATAAAAATGAGAGATTTTGTATAAATGAACAAAAAAATATTATTATATAAATTGTCTATATAAATAAAATATTTAAAAAAATCAGCATATAACCCCTTCTCCAAAATCTTCATCCAAACCAACTATTTTTGCAATTCCTCCTCCAAAATCTTCATCGAAATGAGTTTTTTCCTAAAACTTCTAAAAAAAAAAAAAAAAAAAAAAAAAAAACTTCATCCAAACAAGCTATTACATAAATTCCAATTTTTAATCACTCCTACAAATCTTCATCTAATCACTCTCATCTAAACATTCCTACAAATCTTCATCCAAATAGCCCCTATGATTGGAGTCTTATACTAAAAAAATTGTTAGTTTTTTTTTTTTTTACATAGACAGAATAGATTCAATTTTAAGGGATTAATTAGTTCATGATCTCTCGAATTAATTATTATTTGCTTCGGATAATTTTTAAGTAATAAAAATTATAACATTATTTTAATTATCACATGTAAAGAGATGGAAAAAAAACTACTTTAATTTTTTTTTCAAAATTAATAAGACTCAACCGATTTAAAAAACTACTATTAATAATGTCTCAAGAATTTACCAACTAGAATAATAATGGGGGATATTTAGGTCATGTGTCCTATAAAATAATGCCCGCTTATATGGCTCAATATGAGCCACATCCTATTTTTCTTTATTTTATTTTTTTACCTTTTTAATTAAAAATAAAATAAGATGTAGTTTATATAGAGTTATGTAGATAGACATTTTATTGTAGATCATGCAAGGACATTATCTAAATATTTCTCAATAATAATTCAATTGCATTAAATGTAGTCCATGAATCAAACGTTATTTGTTTGAATCTGTTATCTCCATTGTTTAAAAAAAAAGTTCTTACGCCGAATCTATAATTTTGTATCTCTTTGAAATTATATTTATGCTTTTATACGGATTCTAACATAATTAGATTAGGGTAAAAAAAAATTCATTATTCATGGGTTATTCACGCCCAATCAGCATTGAGTGTGCAAAGGACAACTAGTTGTGGAACCAAATCAGCCGGTCGGTCGATTGGTTTCAACTCCGGCTTGAATCTAGTTGAACTTCGGGTGTTTGGATGAATAATTGTGTAAGAAATTATTTTGAGCGATAGAATGATGAATTATTTGTGATTAAAATTTGAGGTTGTTAATATATCATTTCTATGTTGATTTTTGTAGATGAGTTGTTTGCATACAGTAGTTCATTTAAATATGAATTTATGTAAATGAGTTACGATCAATAGCTCATTTGAATATAAATTTTGTAGAGGTGCTCACGAAATAAGTGGTTAGAAATAAAAAATTATTTTGAATAATTAGATATGAGTAATTATTTTGAACGGTTGGAGCAACTCGGTTGGATGTAGTTTTTGCCATCTTTTTGTTTCTTTCATTGGACTTGCACCTTTTATGTGTCATTTGGATCTATTTATCTTATGGGAAGGGTTTGGGTGCAGCCATGGCTGCACCCCCATGGCCGCACCCCCCTTGATAACCACACACAAAGAGAGAGAGAGAGAGAAAAAAAAAATAATAATAATATTTGTGGTTTTGAGAGTGCCACATCAGCGGGTGCAGTCATGGCTGCACCCAAACTTGTCCCTTATCTTATTTGTCTTCTACAAACTTTTTAAGATGAGATAGGACAGGGCGAAAATGAATACCTGATCCCATTTCAAATTATTTAAAATAAATAAATAAATAAATAAATAAATAAATAAAAAAAAGGGGCTTCCACCTACTCCTATTTAAATTATCGTTCCTATTAGAGTGGCATCGTGTTTTTCATGATTATGTTCTACATGTTCCCTATGAGTTGACAAGTCTTTAATAAACATATTATCAACTATATTTTGGTATTTTTGTGGCTTGAAATTAATTTTCATGTAACTATTTATCATGAGTTTGACAATTCTCTAAAGTCTCTTTGCATTAGTTGCTGCAGCCATAACTTCATGTGGCATTATTTATGTAAAGCCCATCTATTCCAACTATTCAAAAGTACAATTTAATTAACACCGTCTGTTCGTTTGTATTATTATGCATGGATTAAATGTGTAATAAGTATTTAAAAAAAAAAAAAAAAAAGTTAGTTTTACAATAATTAAGATGGGAGATTCAAACTCGTGACCTCTTGGTCATTAAATATATCTCGATGGCATTGAACTTTTATTCTTGTTTGCCAAAAAAATGTAATTTAATATATGGTCCAAGAATAATTGATTTAAAACATGTCTCCAAAGCGTTGTACAATTGCTTGAAAGCTTTAGCGTTGAGGATATGTCTTTCCTTAAGGTTTCAAATTTAAGATTCACTTGAAACATTAATTTATAGATACATTAATTATGTTTTAAGTCTTCCGATATATTTGGATGTTGCATCTTCCAGAGGAACAAGGGGTGCACTTGAGTTTAAACAAGTTACCATGTCATAAAATATAATTCATTAATTAATAACTTGCTATAAAATTATAAATTTGGATGGTCATGACATTAAAACTTCTATCAGGTATTTTAATACCCGAGAGAAAGATAGACATATATATATATAGAGATGTTTTTTTTTTTTTTTTTTTTAATTATTATTATTATTATTAAGTGGTAAGAGGTCGACCATACAATAAATTAGTGGAACTATATTCAAGTTAGAACGGACTTTTAATATATTTGATTATATAACTGATTGAAATTATAAATAAATCAATATTTTTTTCGTTTTCTAAATGGCAGTTGTGTTTTTCATTCATTTCAGTGATGTTAGCTCACATTTTTTAATAACTAAAAAATTGTTTATTTCTTTAAATTTAGTTACGAACTCAAACTAAAATCATTGTAGAAAAAACAAATAAATATAAAAATAAAAAGTAAAAAATAAATGGTAAACAAACAAGCCGTTAAGACTATTATTGTTATTATTTTGCTATTTTTGGGTTTGCTAATTAAATATGAAATCGTTTCTTTTTGGAGAAATAAATTAAATTCCATTAGCATAAAAATAATTTAAAATACTTCAGTCACATTGGTGCTTAGTTATCCTTCAATTTAAGATAGGTGATGTCCAATGGTAGCCTAATTTATACTATATTCTATTTTATTTTAAACTCAAGAAAAAATAAATAAATAAATAACATAGTACAAATTAGGCTAGAACCTAAACTTCTCTCTTAAATTTAATCATCAACACTTATGATATACAAAGAAGAGTTAATTTTTAACATGTTAAGGCTTCTGAATTTTCCTTGTAAGGTTTACATTGGCAAGAGAATTACAGTACCTAAACAGCCAAAACTACATGTCAAATCAATGTCTCTTTTTGTCATTTTAACTTTCTGTTTTCCTTGTTTCTTCACTTCAACTAACTAAATAAATTTGAAATCTAAAACTAGATGCTACAACAACAGCAATCATCATAATGGCATTCCAATTTCTTCCCTTTTTATAACCTGTGATTTTTGTTATTTTAAATGCTATTGATATGGTAATTTTCTTAGATTCCTTATGATGTGGGCTCTCATATGACACCTTGAAATTTCTGTACAAAACAACAACAAAATGGTTTGAGTTTTTCAAGCCAAAGGAATTTGATGAGCCAAAGGAAGAGTATTGAAGAGTGTAGAACACTTACATGATGAGCTCTGCTAAAAGGGAAAGCTAAATCCCAACTCGACATGTCGGTCCGCCCGTCCTTGCATACAATCCAATGGCTCCATGGCCAGAGGAGTACCTGAAAATTGATATAACTATCAGTAAGTAATGGTAGTTGGGAATATCAGAAGGCGAAAAAAAACAATGATATATAAAAAGGTCTACTGGCAATTGAAAGATTTAAAGGGTGTGCTGTGGTTCGATGTTGAAATGAAGGGTGAAGCTGCAGAATGATTGTTGGTCGAGGAATCCGATGTGTCGGCCTTGATGCCACTTGTCATGTACGAGGTAGTGGCGAAGGGACTGTCGGGGAGATTATGCTCCAAACTGCATCAAAACAAGAAAAATCAAGACTGCAACTTTGGGAGCAGCTCACATTGTCAATGAAGAACCTTGAGGCCTTTCTTCATTGATGTATTTGTATTTAAGACTTGGAAAATAAGGAAAAATCAGTTTCATGTTTTTATGGTCCAGTTTTTTATTTTACAATGTCAATGAAGTTGCTTCAGACTCGTAGATTGCAATTTTCTAGACCAACAGATAAAAAAAATGAAAACTTTTAATATGTTACTTCTTCGACAAAACAAATAAGTAAATAAAAATATTGAGCCAACCATTTTGATTTTCTGTTTTTAAAGATTATTTCTACTTCCTCTCAACTTTTATGATATGCTTTTCACCAATCTTGCAAACACATTCGAACTTTTAATCAAAATTAAAAACAAGAAGTTACTTCTTAAAAGCTAAAGCTACAATTGATTATGCTCGGTTTGATAACCATTTGATTTTTTGTTTTTGGTTTTTTAAATTTAAGCTTATTTTTTATCAAATTTCCTACAATGTACCTATCTTTCCTCTAATCAAATTTCAAAAACAAAAACAAACTTTTGAAAGTTACTTTTTTTTTAATCCAAATTTTAGTTTGGTTTCTAAAAATATAGATAAGATGTAGATATCCAAGTAAGAAAAAACATATGGTAAGTTAGTTGTTGTAAGCTTAAATTTCAAAAACAAACTAAAATTTTAAAAAATTAAGTTTGTTTATCAAACGGGGCCTAAAATTTTAAAAAATTAAGTTTGTTTTCTTATCATTTGTCTAAAATGAGTTTCATCTTTCTTATAAAAAAAACATTTGAGTACATACCAGAATTTTTAAAAAAAACAAAATCAGATTTTTTAAAACATTTTTTTCTTTCTAATTTTCAAATTTTGGCTTGGTTTTAAAAAAATCCATGTAAAAAGTATACATCAAAACAAGAACATTCATAAATAAAAAGAATATTCATAGACTTAAATTTAAAATAAAAAAATAATAAAAACAACAAGTTTTAGAAAACAAAAACAAAAAATTCATCAGCATATATAGTATATTTTCACTTCTATTCTAAAAAGTAAGAAACAAAAATCAACCACCACGGTATAGAACATTATAGTACCTAGTTCCTTGCAAGTCAGTTTCCTTGTCATTGCTACTATCACTATCACCTGTCATATCCGAATGGTTCATCCACTGTGGCTCGACGCAAATCTCAGGCAAGCGATTCGAGTTATTCTCTACAAACAACAAGACGATTATCAAGCTAAAATGAGCACGGAGTTGTGATAATCAAAGACCTCTAAGCAACAAAGAGAAAATAAATATACCTTGGAGAGCTTGTGAGTTAATTGGAATTGAATGGAAAAGAAGTGTTTGATTGAAGGGATTAGGAGAAGGAATTGGAGTGTGATGGTGGTGAGGCTTTTTGTCATCACCAAGTTGCAAACTCATAACTCTTAAAGCTTGAAGCTCAAGAGCTTGTTGCAAATCAGCTTGCTCCTCTAGTTTTCTCCTCCTCCAAATCATGTCTTGAGTGTTGTAAAACATTCTTGCTCCTACATTGTAAGACAAGTTATCAAGGCGACTTTTCGAGATACTTACTTCAGTTTGCTCGGGATTGTGAATGAACGTTCGGACTCGGTAAACTTGATGGTCGTCAAATGATTCTCCCACCTCCTATTACATGTTTCTTGTTTCTAGTTATTAGAGAAATGGGTGTGTTGGATTGTGTTCTGTTTACTACTCTAGCTTCTTACTTCAAAAATATTTGTTTGGTTGAATAATCCAACTCATGAAAGTTGAAATGAAAACTAAAGTCATCAGGGTGTTAATTGATTTTTTTTTTTTTTTGTTCTTTAAAATTAAGCCAATAAATACCACTTTCACCAATGGAGTTGCTATCTACATTTCACATATGTTTTTTTCATGTGCTCAAAATTTAAAAAAAAAAGCTTAAGAAAGATGAGAAAACAAGCACAATAATCAAAACTAAAACCTAAAAAACAATATGGATGAGTCTTTGGATTTGGGTTTTTGAAAATTATTTTTTTTAAAAAAAAAAAACTAACTCCTTGAGTTTGTTTGTTTTTGAAATTTGGCTAAGAAACCAAATCTTTTTTAAGAGGGGTGAAAAACATAGAAAAAAAAATTGGGATAAAAAACAAGCATAATTGACTCAAATAAGAAACTAAAAACATAATCATGTTTGGCATATACATGTTTTTGGTTTGTAAAAGAAACAATGATCATAAAATGTGAAACAAAACAAAAAGTCGAGAACATAACCAAGTGCGGTAATGAATCCTAAGCTCAAAATTGTCACATACGTTTCCATTAAAAATATGAATGTAGAGCGTTTGAGTTCATAACTTAATTCTTTTAATGATTGGATCAACTTTATGTGCATTTTGTAACATTTTCTAACCTTTAGAAGTTGTAACAAACAAAATACAATTGAAAGAGAATATTGGTTGCTTACCAAGATGGAGATCATGAAGGTCTCTAGAATCAAGACCAGTGGGAGTACCATAAGGTGAAGAGAAATCTCCCCTTTCCATTATTTGTTGTTTCCTAATTATAGTTTAAATATAAGATTATCAATTAGTCATGAAAAACAATTACAAAAAACATTGAACTACTTTAACTATTTTAAGTGTCAATAAGTGTCATACATGACCAAGAGGTCGTGGATTAGAATCTCCAACCATCATTTGTAGTTGACCTAAGAAGAATTAATCTTAATGTGCATTATAAATGCTTTGCTTTGTACACATGCTTCCTTACAAAGCAGTGTTGCCATTTTTGCTTGTAGATTAAAATTTGTTTTGGCCCTTATATTATAGTGTACAATTTTAGTACTTTTTCAATATATATATATAACTTTAAATTAGTTCTTATGATAATTTTCTTGTAAATCTTATATATATATATATAGTTTTAGTTTTTCCTTTGGACTTACAAATATATTCATAGTTATCTTTTTTATTAAAATAATTAATAATATCAAATCATTTTCGATTAAAACTAACTTCAAAATTTAGTGGAATAGACATTTGAAAATTTACGAACCTAAAATAAAAATAATAAATAATAAATTTAAAAAAAAGTTTAGAAACCTAAAATAAGTACATGACCAAGAATAACACTTTAACCCAACTTTTTTTTGTTGTAATCTAAAAAAAACCAAACTTTTTTTCCATAACTTATCAATCACACTTTCAAAACTAATGAATAATAGGATAAAGAAAGATCTGAACCTGAATTTGTCAGGGACTTTGCCCTTCTCCTTGTAAGGCTTAACAAGAACACGAGAATCACAAACAAAATGAGGATTTCCCTTAGCCAGGATAAGCTTAACCGTGTCCGGGTACACGAAAGTCACAAATCCAAACATCCTCTTCTGCTGATATGGGATTCTCACATCCTCAACTGGTCCATAAATGCTGCATAATAACATAAGATCCGAGAAATCATTTTAAATTCTTTCTCATGTTTTAGTACGTGAAATAAAAATAAATAAGATAATCATTTTATTTTTTATTTATAAAATTTTAAGCATATAAATACAATTTTGACAGATAAATTTCTTAATTTTATTATCTAGCATCTGATTTTTTTTTTTTTTTTAAAAAAAATCAAGTCACATTAAGGGAACTGAAAAATAGTTTTTTTTTTTTTTTTTTTTAAAGCTACAAATACAAAAGTTACAGGTAGAAAGACAAAAGTTACGCAAGGAAATTAAAGCGAAACAAGCATTTAATTTTCAAAACTTAAATGCCCCTTTTATTATTAATTAGTTTTTGAGATAGATTTTCCACCGTTTAATATGGTATCAAACGAATATTCAATTTAATAAAAATGAAATTGAGATTTGATATAAGATTTGTGGGCCCAAAAAAGCATTACATGTTAGGACTATTCCTTCCATTATCAATTGATTTTGAAATGAATGTACTCACTATTTAATAAATTTTTCACCCATATAAAATGTTAATCTTAAATTATTAAACAGAAAGTTAAAACATGACATTATAAATAATTAAAGAGTAATTTACTTCAAAAAAAAAAAAAAGATTTTAAATTGTTATATTATATATGAAAACGAACACCAAAATTCATTTTGAAATCATGGATTTTTTTTCCAACACAAAACAAAACTTGAATTTCAGACAAGTTTGATGATTTCAAGAAAACAAAATCCATTAATTACAATGCTACAAATTAGCACCAGAAATATTTGGACACATCTTCCTCTTTGAAATTGCTGTCTGCCGGAAATGTCAAGTAAATTTGTCTGGCTACCGGATTTCCCATTCCTCCGCCGCAAAATTCCGTTCTTTCTAGCCGGAATCTCCCTGAATTGCTCGATTCCTCCGCCGTGGATAAACCCACCGCCGCTCTACTTACATTTTCATATTTCCACATCAATACAATGACAAAAAAGTTAACTCGAGTTATGTTAATGTTCATTTCCTACTTTAAAATTTTTTTTGAAAACTGAAAAATCGAAGTTTCAATACATTATATTCAGGGTAGCCAGAAAAATATCAAAGAAACAGAGACACGAAAGTTGTCTACAAATTAATATTATAGATGAGTCTCGAACTGGGACCGTAACGGGAATACAACTTCAAACCCCAAGTCTTCGACCACCATTTCATACTTTAGGATTAGAAATACATTTTTGGTCACTTTACTCCTAAAATTAAATCTCTAAATTTTAGTTGTTTCAAAAAAAAAAAACCAATAATTAATCCCTAAATTTTAGCATTTTATACTTATTTGTAACCATTAGTATATAATAATTTAGGCTATGTTATATAATCATTTGATTTTTTTAATAATTATATTTTTCTACCCAAAATTACTCTTTTATATCCATTCTTAAACATATTTGAACTATTTTCACCCGACATATTATTTTACTTTTTTTTTTCTTTTTTGAAACAAGCATATTATTTTACTTTACTATATTTATATGACAAAAATTATTGAAATTTTATTGTTAAGGAATTGTCTACATAGATTTTTTTAGTACAAATATGGTCTACTTAAATTGAAATCAGCTAATTTATTTATTTATTTATGAACTCTAAATCGTTAGCAAACTTTTTTAAAAGAAAAAAATTATATTTTTATTCCTTTTTTGAGATCTAGTTTCAATTTTATCACTAGGTTTTATAATTAATCAATTTTACCTCTTACATTTTAATAATATTCTCTTTTAGTTTAAGTGTATTTGTTTAGTTTTTTTTTATCTATTTTCTTTTAAACATTAAATTTACATAAAAAGTAAAATAATCAATTCATCAATATATTAAAATTAGTCAAACCGTCATTTTAATCAACATTATTTTATATAACTTACAAAAAATGATCAGTAAAAGTGTTTAATTTAATAAGATATAAATCAAATTAAAAGTACATCCTAAACTTTCTTAAAAAGTTATTTTTTTCCTTTTAAAATAAAACATGTTTTCAAAAGACTCTGTTTTTTTTACTTATTCTTTTTTTAAAAAAATAGTAAACAAAAGAAAATATGCTTGATTTCCAAAAACTAAAACCAAAAAAGTTGTCGGTAGATTTCTATAAAAAAAAAAACACAAACACACATAATTTTTTTTTTTTTTGAGATTAAAATAAACACGCACACACAATTAAACCAAAAGAATTAGCAATGTACCTTCGCATTTCATTTTGCTGCTGATGAAGAACCAAATCAGAAGCCGCCGTCGGCGAAAACGGCAAAAAGTTACCGTTATAACCAGCAGAACCCACTCCCAATTTCGATCGGAGAAGACGAACACCACCACACTCCGCCGCTCCGCCGCCGCCAGAGTGAAAAAACTGACACCCACTTCTGTTCTTACAAAACCCACTTGCATAGTACAAACACGGCCGCCATCCGAGCCCCAACCCCGCCTCCTCAGCCCAATTTCCGCCGCCGGTCGGACTCGCCGGGAAATCCGCAGGAGGAGAGTAGAAAAAATCTTGGTTTTCATTTACAGAGACATTGCTGAAGACATGGTCTTGAATCTGAAACTCGTCGGCAAAATCAGCTCTTCCTCCTCCATTGTTGCTGTTTAAAAAGTTTGAATTTTGAACTGGGATCGAAAGAGATGGATGATTGATTCTATTGAAGTTCAATTCATTTCTGGCTTTGTGGATCGTGGAATGGATTAGAGTTTCAGGGCCAATGGCCAATCTGATCATTTCTTTTTCACTATGATCTTGGAGGAGGAGAAAGCCCATGATTTTAGAGGCATTTTCAGGGTCTAGATTTTGAACCTTTGAGAACACAATTCTTGTTGCTTCATAATCATCCATCATTACCTGATCAAATCAAAAAAAAAAAAAAAAGAACAGAACAGAAGAACAAAAGGAAAGAATAAGAAGAAGAATCAAGAGGTTAAACTAAAAGTTCACAAAAACCCCAGAAGAAATCAAGCATTGAAGTTCAATTTCAAAGCCAAATACAAGGGGGAAAAAAACAGAGAAGAACAAAAGAACAGAAGAGAAGATGAAATAAGGAAGAATCAAGATGGGGAACTTTAGTTTTTATTTATTTATTTGAAATAATCAAGATGTGAAACTAGAGCTCTACAGACACAAAAATCCAGAAGAAACCATGCATAAAAGTTAAATTTCAAATCCAATTACAGAGAAGAAAAAGAAGAAGAATGAAGAGGTAAAACTAAAACTCAAGGAAACCCCAGAAGATATAAAGCATAGAAGTTAAACTTCAAAGCCAAAACAGAGAAGGAAAGAAGAAGAAGAAGAATCAAGCTGTGAAACTAAAACTCCACGAAGGCATAAGAAACCAGACACAGAAGTTGAATATCAAAGCCAAATACTAAAAAAAAAAAAAAAAAAAAAAAAAATGTGTACCTGAGCTTAGGTAGAGAACAATAATTGGAGGGAAAGCGAAGAAGGAGAAGTGATGTTAACATTAATGGCGGTGTCAATTAATTGGGCCCCGAGCTAAGGTATTGGGCAGGGCGAGCACAGCAACAAACCTTACATATAAGTTTTTTAGTCAAATAAATTTTAATATTGAATAGATTTACAATCAAATATTATTGATCCATTTGGTAAATTATAATATTTTATTTATAGAAATATTTATTCAAATGTATATTTTCATTAATAATTACTTATTTAAATAAAAATTAACATGTAATTAAATATTTACTAAATCTTATCCTATCTTCATACAAAATTAAATAAAATAATTTTGTTACGATGAGAATTGATTTTGGTGACGGAAAAGCAGTTCTCTAGCTTTCCCATGCCCATGTGAGCGCAAGCGATTGGTATAAGTGAAGGCCACAGAATTGCTTTTGGATGTGTGGGATACGACAGGGAGACCTCATTCTGATTCTTGTTTTTTTTATTCCCTTCAAATTATTGTCTCTCTTTTTCTATCTTCTTTACATTCATGTTTTTCCCTCATTTTTATGCACTTTCATTTTCATGTTATCTTTTGTTTTGATTGTGTTTATATAGAAAATTAGGAAAATTATAAATTTGGTCTCATTTAATATAAATTTTGATTAGAGTATGTGCTTTGAGGATTTTGAATTTAGTTCTTATGATTTTGAAGAAAAAAAAATCGAATTTAGTTTCTATAATTTTAAAAATTATAATTTAATTCACATGTATGGTTTGATAAAAACCTACGGAATAGTTATTGTAAAATTAATTATAAGAAAGTTATCATTTAATATATATATATATATATATATATATATAAAAGTTATATATTCATATGTCAACCATAATAATATAAGTTATGTGATTGATTAAACAAAAAAAAAAAAATCATATTTTACATGTACATAATCATATAAATGTACTTAATTTGTCAATAATTATAATTTTGTTAGTACAAATTGGAGGATGGAGACCACAAACTTTACATAGAGCCCACTAATACTTTTAAATAAATGAGAATCAAATACCGATTTTCATGATTGAACTTGTGATCTTAGTGTTGAATTGAATTTTCACCAAACAATGAAACCTTGGTGTTAAACTTGATTTCTTTTTTTTAATGGACCATATAGACTAAATTTTAGTTTTTAAAATCATCTAGACTATATTTCAACTTTCTCTAAATAATAGGAGCTAAATTTTAGAATTTAAAATTATAGGGACTAAATTATATATTTTACTAAGTTTTATGAAACCATAAAGAACTAAATATATCATTTACCCTATAAAATTTTGAAATTGAAGATATTGGTTATGAGAGATTTTAAATTGTGAAGATGGAATCTTGATTAAATTAAGAAGTTATAATTGGTCACGACATAAATTATGGCTCGGATGGAATAATTATGAACATGTATAAATTATATATGTAAAAACACAAACAGGCAAAAAAAAGGTTAACAACAAAAACAAAATCCAATAGACAGGAATATAAAATTTTAGAGGCTGTTTGTTTCTTATATTTAAAGATAATTTAATTTATGGAATTATTATGAGTAATTAAAAATTGAGAGTTGTAATTAAAATTTATTTGCATGTAGTTTTTGTGTAAATGAATTAAAATCAAAATTTTGTTTTGATGTAAATTTAAAGTGAATAGTTAAAAAATAATGATTAAAAATGAATTATTTTGATTGATTTAAAATGAATAATTAAAAATTGGTGAGAATAATTTTAAATAAATGATTAAAAATAAGAATTGTTTTTAAAATTAAAAATAAAGAAAAATTAATAAAATCTAGTTAGATGTAGATTTGGGAAGAGGAATTGGTAAATTGTTCAAGCAAATCCTAGTAAATATGATAAACAAACAGCCGTTCAGATTTGAAATTAATTAATTAATTTCACTTATATTTATTTAAGTTGCTTTTTAGTATTTCGAGAATGAATTTTCAGGATTCAGAAATTTCAGATCCGTGGTTCCAATACAAGATGGTGCACGTTGAGTTGCCCCCAATGTCTGACATATATCCAATAAATATCTCTCTTCCAAAGTGGTTTTTGGAAAGAAAGTTGGTTTTCTAAATTTCTTTTTAAAAAATATCTTTTTTTTCCAATAAATAAAACATGTTTGAAAATTGTATTTGTTTTATTATATAAAAAAACCAATCTAAGATATGTTCATAACTATTTTTTGAGTTAATGTGTATTGGGAAAATAAAAAAATAAATCAAAATTTATTTGATGACATTTTCTTAAACTTTTGCCTGTCTACTATACTTTTTAGTGCTGCCTATTTTATAATTATCAGATTATACATTATTTTTATCTCAAAAAATTATTATTATTTATATTTATAAAATAATCATTGGAGCGATAAATATATTGCGGGTATGGATATATGTGAGATAAATTAAGGATAGAGATGAATTGAAGTTCACAAAAAACGATAGAGATAGAAATAACCAATAAACTTGAATACTTTTTTTTCCGAATAATCCTATCTATTGAACCTTAATAGATGAATTAAATACTTACTATTTTAGTGTTACTATTATGTTTGATAAAAAAAAATAGAACCAAATAACTAATAAAGACATTCTAAAAAAAAACAAAAAAACAACTAATAAAGACTAGTTTTTAGATTGATATTCTAATTTAGGTTAAAATATTAGGTTCGATAATTAATTTTAGTTCCTGAATTTTAAAAAGATTTTAAAAATTAGTTCTTACGATAAATGTAAAGTTCATATTAATTAAATTTGGTCCAATAATATTAATATACAAATATATAAAATATATGAGCATGTTTATAAAATTTTATATTGAAAACTAATTTTATTATTTTAATTTATTTAAAAATTAAAATTGAACATTTGAAAATTTGATCAAAATAAAACAAAGTTGAAAGTCGAAGCATTCAAATTTAATTTTTAAAAATTTAGAAATCAAAATAAATAAAATTTAAAGTGAAAAAAAAAAAAGATATTTTAACCTAATAATTAAAAGTAAATTAATACGGTGTATGTAGACTATCAATTTGTTGTGGTTTGAAATCTTCAAGTTCCTAACTATGAGTTTTAAAAACAATCTGAAAATGATAAAAATACAAAAGTAAAAAAGTTTTAACCTTTTTTGTTTGGACAATTCTCCGATCAAAGTCCAATTTAGAAACAAAATCTCAACTAATTAGTGTATGGGAATATTAATGTGAGCAAAATGTCCCACCACCATATTTATGCTTCATTCCCTATACCCCATATTGTCTTTTTTGCCTTTCCCACATAATAATTGCTTATATAACTATTACCATCAAAATGAATCAAATAAATATTCTATTTGGATTGTATCCATTTAATATGGAGATAGACAGACAAGTGGAAATATATATTTTTTTAGTACGAGTTGAGTTGGGGGACAACAATGACACTATTATTTTCAAATAAATGAGAGTTAAATGTTGATTATCAAGATCGAACTCATAACTTTGGAGTTGAATCGGATTTCCATCCGACAATAAAATCATCGGGTCACCGACCCTCTCGATTACGGTTGAAGGAGTTAAACTATGCACAAATATTTATTAAAACACAAAATAGTCAAAAGGAGTCATAATCCAAATATATTAGGTACAATTTAGTAATTGAGATGTTGCATATTCGAGACCTCAACTTTAAATAGAGATGCCTATCCACCAAGAAAATAAAAGGTTAGAATATTAATTTATTTTTGGTGTATCTATTTTGATTTTTTTTTTCAATTTTAAACGTAAGAGGTCTTCATACTTAAGAATTTTCTTTAAAAAAAAAACACACACACACACATCAAATTTGTCATATGCTAAATTTTTGGTATAGTTTCTTCTTAAAAAATAATGCTATCTACTTCAATAAAATTTTAAAATATTTAGATTATTAAATCAAATTCAATTAACATTGATTTAAATTTATTGCATGATCTAATTTTATGCTATTTAAAATATAAAAATTAAAATTAAATATTTAAAAATTCAAGTATCAAATTGAACCAAGCAAAAAATGGTCAATCTCCCCTTCTCGTCTTCTTTTTATCATAGTAATTATTTTTTTCCTCTCATTTTTTGTTCCCTCCAACTTTATTTGAGATATATTTGTGAGAGAAAACTGTAATAGAGCTTTACATTTTACCTATGTAATATTATTTAATGATATACAAATAATTTATTTTTTTATTCATAAAATAAATTTATGTGTCACTAATGATTCCACTACATATTCATGTTTATATATATTTTTTTCTAAATTTAGGGACTGTTATGAAGAGAACAAAGTAAATTTTATAAGAAAGAAAAAACAATATCTTGTAGGATATTTTCAAATGGTTTTGGTGCCCTATTTGTGGTGAGTTGAGTATCATAAGGACTTTGTGAACTTTAAAAGTAGCATTAGCTTTCAACTATATATAGAGATCAATTATGATATCTTGATTGGGTCCCTTTTTTGATTTGGAGATTTTTTAATGATTTCGATTTTTTTTTAGCGTTTGTTTTGTAGAGACATGAAATATTGGATTACAAAATATACATAATGGTCTCTTCAACTTTCAAAATACCTTATTCTATTTCACTATCCAAATAACTCAAATTTATAATTGAATGTTGGAAACATATTTTTTTAGCGATTATGTTATTTTATATGTTTACGTGATATTTTTTAAAATGCTATAAAATACCGTTTCTGATGTTTATTTTATTTTTTAGCGATTATGTTATTTTATAGGTTTCATATTCACGACATTATCAGTTTTCAAAAAGTTCAATTTTTAAAATAATTTTCTTTGACTTTTTTTTAACTCTTCTCTTATTTTATTTTAAGAAGTGTTGTATGCGTAGTTCTACCGATTTATGCATCTCTAATATATACATGTCTATATTAGTATATTAATAAATGTATTTGAAGTCATGTAATACATTTGCTAATCTTTCAATGCTTAAATAATAAGGAGAATCATAATTATTTTCCTTTTGAAGTAAATGGATTAAAGAACTAAAAATGAATCATTTTAAAGTAAAATTATACCATTGTTAATCAAGTATGATAATGTCAATTACAGTTTAAACACTTGCGAATTGCAACTATTTGGTATGGACGATCTCTAGACTAACTCCTTTATGATTAACTTGTTTGGTTCAAAATAGGTATAAACATTATACTTTTTTAAAGAATGGTATTTCTAAAAAAAAAACTCGAAATAGTTGATGACATGTTAACTTCATTATAATATAATTAAACTTCACAGATCATGAATCATGAATGTCTTGTATTCCTCATAATTTAGAGATGTTGAGTTTCATTATCATTTACAAAATGTCCTATAGATAATACATAGTTTAATTTTTAATAACATCCTAAAGAAAAATAATCACCCATATTTACATCTTACTCTTCGTTTACAATATGTGGATGAAATTGAAAAAAATGAACCAATCTTAAAATGTTCAACATATTTGTTATAGATATTTTAGTTCAAATTAGGGATAGTTCAAATTAGGGAGCAAACCATGAGATTCACTACATAGAAGGTACTCATAATCGAATCACTAACTCTTGAATTGATGACAACCAATAACTTAACCCACATTAAGGGTGAAAGAAAAAAAAAAGACGAAATTGAATCATACTCAATTGACCGGTTCATTTGTTTAAAATAATATTGGATCATTCGGTTTAATATTTAAAAAATCGAAATATATTGGTTTGATTTTGATTCTCGGTGGAAAGGACCAACATAAAACTGAACCGAATATAAAAATACTAAAGAAAAACGAAAATATATCGATATTTATATTTGATGGAATAAATGTGAAATCTAAAGCAAAAACATTATAAAACATTACGTTATTGAGGAAAAATATTGTTTTTGATTAGTAAAATAAAAAACCTTAAAATCAAATTGAAAACCAGACAAAAAGTTGAAAAACAAAATAAATTTTAATTATAACGAAAATTGAAAATCAAACATAAATCGAAGCAATTATTAGGTTGACACTAAATTATAATTATTCATAACCAACTTGTCACCAATACAGTCAGTCAACTTAAAAAGTTGTAACATGGTTTAATGTGCAAATTCCCTCCAAAATAAAAAGTAAGCACAGTAAATAAGGCAAAAATCCCTCCAAAAATCGGCGCCAGTTTTGGTAAAAACAGGTGGACGAGTATAAATTTACCCACAGTTTCTCCCTAATCCATCCTCTTAAAGTTTTTAACCATCTTCTCCTTCACTCCGCTTCATGCTTTGAATCTCACGCTCTCTGCAACTTCTTCTTCTTCTTCATCTGTCGCTTCAGATTCCTCTATTCTTCCGTTAATGGCGCGAGGTAGGAAGCGCCGGCGACCGGAGAATGCTGCGGAAGGTACGGAAATCAGACGGAACGTCGAAGATACCGAAGCCAAGGAAGGGCCTGAAGTTGGAGTAATTCACAAGGGTCTTTCCGGCGACGACGAGGTGCAATGTGGATTGGTTGCGGAATGTAAGGATGGGGAAAGTGACGATGAGCGAGAAAACGGCGATTTGGAATGTAGGGTTTCGATCACCAGTCCGACTAGGGGTTTGAGGAAGAAGGCTAGGGTTTCGTATAATGACGAGGTTTATGAGTTTGACGAGGATGATGACAAGATACCTGTTAAGAAGACTCCTGGGCGAAGAGGTAGGAAAAAGAAGGTGTTGTCTTCGAATCGAAACTCGTCGGATGAGGATATGCAACAGAGTCCTGACGACGGTGCGGATGACAATAAGAAGAAGAAGAAATCTGGCGGTTCTGGAAATAAGAGAGGTTCTTCAACGAGGAAACGTGGAGGAAGTAATGCGGTAAGCAAGCAACCAGTTCCCAAACCGGAAAGCGAGAAGAAAATCAATAAGTGGGATCCGGAAGTAAGAATTGACAGTTTGTGACTCGTGTAATTTATTGTTCTTTTGATTCTTTTTTATTACTGTTATGAATGTTTTTTTTTTTTTTTTTTTTTTCATGTGAATCAACAGTTCATCGAGAATGTATCTTTGATGTGCCATCAGTGCCAGCGGAATGATAAAGGCCGCGTGGTTCGTTGCACTTCCTGTAAAAGGAAGCGTTATTGTATCCCTTGTTTACAGAATTGGTAAGCAATCTTTCTTATTATTTTGACTTCTAAGTTAGTTCTACAATTTATGTTTTGATTGTTTATTTACTTTTTGGACATATGTTTAGGATTATAGCTGGGTGTGTTTATATATTACTGTTACTCACACGGTTGTGTTTGTACTTTTATATCTTTGGGGAGAGGGTGGGGTTCTATTAATATGTGATGGGCAATGCACATCCTTTTAATGTATTGGAGAGGCGTACATATTTCAGTTGTTAAGTACTTAACCGAAAGACTCACAACGTCTTGTCCTCTTGGTATTTAGTTTGTGGTACGACGCTATGACATGAATGTGATTTAGACTAGAATACTCAGCTGTGGCCACTAATTTATGTACCCCATGTTCTATTGTTGTGGTTCTGGAGGTATATTTATGGGTCTTTTCTGGTTCAACTGTAGACTGTAATGTTGATATATTAAATAGATTATGAGGCCATTTTACTTTAAAAGTTCAAGATAAATGTGTCTTTTTTCTATCCTTATGAGGAGTTCACTTACAACTTACAAGGACTCTAATTTGTATAGATAGCTGAGAGGTGCAGTTACACATTTGATTCCAAAGAAAGCACCAAAGAAAACCTAAATGTTTAACTTTCTCGCATAAAAGTTGTATTTCTCCATAGAAGAATCTTTTGAAATTCTGACGTTCCTTTCAAATTATAGTTCTCAACTTTACGCTTTGGCAGCATTTGATATTCAGAATATTTGCTTTTCATTTGAATGGATAACCACAGAGAATCTGTCCTAAAGTTTCTTCCAAACCATTATTAGGATAAGCACCCCTGTAATTTGAAAATCTGCAGGATTAGAAAACATCATTTGTAAGTGGAAGGGGAACTTAGGAACATATTCTCTGCCCTTCATTGGTATATTTTTTCCTGTACACACATATATATTAGCTCTTCTTATTATTTATGTAAAAAAAAAATCTTCTTATAATTACTATATAAATTTTTTTCCTTTGTCTTGGCTCCTTTTCAAAGATCCATAAAAGAAATCAATTTTCTTGGGGTTGTTTTCTTTCCATACCATTATAGTAACATAGTGAGGCAAAATCAATTGTAGGAATCCAGATTTACTAATTGCCATTTATTGGAGAATTTGATTGAGGCTTCAAGAATCTAATACTATTGGTCTTCAATTGTTCTTCTCGCAGTAATCGGTTCCAAAAATGATATTATAAGAGATCTAGACCTTGATCTGTCTACCAATGATTATTCTAAAATCAGACCTCTATCCTTCTAACAGAAGCCTTAGGTCACATTTCTTACCAAATTCTGACTAATGGCGGGGCTATAAAGACATGGGAAAAAATGGCCAAGGGCTTAGTTAAGTTTGTAATTTTGCAATCCCCCAAAATCTTGTAATTTCACCTATCCCTAGTTTGAGACTATAGATTTAGAAATAACTTTTATATTCCTAAGCTGAAGCCTGCATTTAGACTTACTCACAAGTACAAATCCTTCAGGACTTAGAACCACAAAAACAAATATTTTTTGCAAATCAAGTTTTTCGATGATTGAATTATAATTTTGAAGAAATAAACATAATCAAGAGTTTGGTGGACCAACAGAAACCTATATCTTTTCTATGTCCATAAGGCCTTCTTGAAAAGATTAATTATCTGAACATGTTCTCGTATACTAAATAATAAATATGGAATTGATATTTTGGCAAAGTTGAAAGTTTTATGTTGCTTTGTTTATGTGATTTGTGGTAGTTTTGTTCTTCCTGCTTCCTTTGGAAATTACTAAGTGTTGTTCTTATTCTGCAGGTACCCTCATACACCAGAAGAGGCAATTGCAGAGTCTTGCCCAGTTTGTCGTGGGAATTGCAATTGCAAAGCATGTTTGCGTCTAGATGTTCCTGTTAAAGTGAGCCTTTTCTTGGGGTTTCTTCTTCACAGAGTATTATTTTCTGTTCATTTGACTGCATTCTCTTTTAAAGTTTAAACTTTTTTGTAATTATAGAATTTGAAGAACATGGAACCGGAAGTCGAAGAAGGCCAAGAGGTTGAGCATGCGAAATATGTACTACGTAAACTAATACCATTTTTAAAATGGCTCAAAGAAGAACAGATGATGGAGAAAAAGCAGGAGGCTACAAGGCTAGGTACTTTTGTGTCCATCAATTTTGACTCCAATTTGAAGCTACAAATTAATGTCACAAATTCAAGACTCACCAGTGACATTAATTTGTAGACACCTCTTGTCTCCATTCCTTTGATGTCTCTTAGTGTCTGGCTTAGGGATGGGCGTGGTTATCTCGGTTATAGTGGAGCGAAGCTCCAATTTTCCGGTTTCAAAAAAAGAAGAAGCAATTCTGGCTCAATGTTGTTAAACTATTGGATTTGGAAGTTTTTTGTTTTGATTTTTGCTCATCTCATTGGATTAATATTTGTATAGCTTTAGTAGAGTTTAGTTGAGGAATTCACAGTCTACTTTAGTAGAGTGGACCATTCAATTATGAAAACATTATTGGTCCATTTTGAGATTCCATTCCTTCGATGTCTCCTAGTGTCTGGCCTAGGGACATGCATAGTTGCCCCGAGTATAGTGGAGTGATGCTTTGATTTTCCTGTTTCCAAAAAAAAGAAACGTATCAAAACATTATTGGTCCATTTCTTGTGGTTGATATGCTCCCAGTTTCATTTAATGGTTCGTGTACTTATTTGGTCTTCATATTTCTTCAAATAACTCATCTCTTACTTTGTAGTAAAACTATAGTCAACAGGACAAGCTGATATATGTACGTATGTACATACATATATATAGATACATATGTACATACATATATTATGTATATCAGTAAATGTATATGTATGTATATATATATAAAATAAAACCTCTTTCATTGGAATAAATTATCTTCAATTATGTGTTACTTTGTAATTGGTTTGTTACCATGGGCAGGTTTGCCTCTTCATGATCTAAAGGTGGAGAAGGTAGACTGTTCACTCAATGAACGAATGTACTGGTAAAGACATTTTTCATAAGATTTCTTTCCCTTGGCTTATGTATACTATTAGTTTGTTGGAATTCTGATTTATTTTTATTTTTTATTTGCAGCGACATTTGTAGAACATCAATATTTGATTTTCATCGAACCTGCGATTCTTGTTCATTTGACCTTTGTATCAACTGTTGTCGGGAAATCCGTGATGGGGACATGCAGTGTTGTGAGAAAAAGGATATAATACCATATATTAATCGGGGATTTGAGTACTTGCATGGTGGAAACCTTAAAAAAGCTGAAGTGCGTGATCAGTCTTATCCTAAAGATCGTGTGGAATCATCAGCATTCACATGGAGCACAGAAAAAGATGGAAGCATTCCTTGTCCACCACCTAGCTTGGGTGGTTGTGGTCATGGTTCTCTAGAGTTAAGATGTATATTGGAAGATTCAGTCAGTGAACTGGTGGATGAAGGAGAGGAAATTGCCAGAATCCACAATATATTGGACGTGGATGAAACTAGAGGAAAGTGGTGCTCATGCTTTAACTCTGGTGGTGAAATCGATCTCGAGAGTGGTCTGTTGAAAAAAGCTGCTTCTAGACAAGGTTCAAGTGATAATTATTTATACTGTCCCAGGGGCCGAGATATTAAGGCTGGAGAGTTGAAGCATTTTCAGTGGCATTGGAGCAAAGGTGAGCCTGTTATTGTTAGCAATGTTCTTGAAACTACATCAGGGTTGAGTTGGGAACCCTTTGTCATGTGGCGTGCCTTCCGTCAAATTACACATACAAAACATGGTCAACAGTTGGAAGTTAAGGCCCTTGATTGCTTGGATTGGTGTGAGGTCAGTTCAATTGCTTTCGCTAGAAAATGAATCCATTTAAGCTTCTAATTTTCTCCCCCATTTGATGTGAGATAGTTTCTCTGTTCAATTTAACTTGAATATTTAAGAAACTCCATGTATTGATTCATTAAACTTCTCTGTTCCCTCTCCCTGCACACACGGTGTACTTACAAAGTTACAAATAAAGGTTAACACCCTCACCATGGAGCTAATTATTTTCCTTCTAAATCACAGATTTTTTATTCCACAAACTGGAAAGTAAAATACATGTAACCTAGATCTAAAGCCATAATGGGGTTGACCTAGTGGTCTAATAATGACATTGAAAATCATCAAGAGCTTAAAACAACTGCTTTTAATCTCAACCAAAAACGTTTAGCAGTTTCAGGCTCAGAAACATCAAATGGGTGTCATATTTAAAATCTTGTGGTCAAGATCTAAGTCCAATTTTAGAAGTTAAAATTTTAGAGATATCATCCAAATTCAATTTTGCTAATATTATTGCCCCCAAGAGTGTTGGTTAAAGTCTTGGAATTTGAGGATATGCTCCCCTTGAGGTCCCAGGTTCGAGACCTGTTTGTGACATTAATTTGTAGACATCCCCAACTGTATCTCCACTCTTTCTATATATCTTGGTGTTGTAGCCAAAGGGTGCCAGTGGTGCCTTTGGGTATTAGGGGAGCAAAGCTCTGATTCTTGGTCATCAAATTTCATTTTATTTTTGCTATTACTATTATTGTCATTATTTTTTAATGTATTCATTCTTAACCATCATGATGTGCCTTAATGTTCAAAACTAAAAAGGTCTGGAGGAAACAAAATGTTATGAGTTTAATCCATGGTGGTTGTCTATTTAGAAATTTTAATTTCTTACAGGTTTCTTTGATAGCCAAATGTTGTAGGGTCAGACGATTTGTTTTGTGAAAATAGTTGAGGTGTGCTTAAGCAAGCCTGAACATTCACAATTTTGCAGATATAAAAAAAAGATGTATTTATTCATAATACTAAAATGTATCAGTGTTTTAGTTTTATTTTTTGAAAAGAGTATCAGTGTTTTAGTTGCACATGCATTATTATCATATTTTGGTTGGGGTACTTGGCTTTATTTTTTTATCTATTGTATAAACTAAAATGAACGTGTTAAATTGCAGCTCGATGTCAACATCCACAAATTCTTCACTGGGTATACCGATGGCCAGTTTGATGCAAAATTATGGCCTCGGATTCTGAAACTCAAGGACTGGCCCCCTTCTAATCTTTTTGAGAAATGCTTGCCACGTCATAATGCTGAATTTATCAGTTGCTTACCTTTTAAGGAATATACACATCCTTACAAAGGCAATCTCAATCTTGCTGTTAAATTGCCCGAGAAGTCTTTAAAACCTGATATGGGTCCTAAGACATATATTGCTTATGGAGTTTCACAGGAGCTTGGTCGTGGGGACTCTGTTACCAAGCTTCATTGTGATATGTCTGATGCAGTATGTCAATATCTAATTTTCTTCGATCTTATAGAGCTTTATATATTTCCCTTCTGAAAATTGAGACAAGCAGTATCCAATTCTTTTATGATTTTATATTTCCAATTTTATCATTCACAATACAAGCAAGCGTGAGATAGTAAATGACAGTCTACATTGTAGCTAAGACAGTTTCGTTAGAAAATCAGTTTTATTATATTTAGTTTTGCTGTAGGCAACTCTATCACATGTAGAAAGATTTACCCAAGTTTTAGAATAATTTTTTAATGCATAATGCTCGAGAATCTGACGTCATACAGTTTAGAGGAGACCAATTTTTTTTCTTCTGAATATCTTGATTCTTGAGATTGTTTAAGGAAATTGCTCATTAAAGAGTATTCTATCACGTTCCTTGCTATTTTTGTTTGCATTGCTGCATTAGAATTTGTTTTCTGTAGATTACAAAAAAAAATGTTTTCTGTTGTGGGAGGTCAACTGATTCATTTACGCAACTTTTTATAGTAATGTCTAGTATTTTCGTATGCAAGCATTCAAGTTCAAATTATCTGTCATGATAACAAAAGATATCGTCGGTCATCATTTATCATGATTTAACACTATGTTTAAGATTTTCTGATTATGTTTGATACTGGTAAGAAATGGAAAATGTTACAGCAATAAAAGTGGAAAATATGCAAATCATATTTCTTTGCCGATTCCTTTATTTTTAAGAACTTTAGTAATTACTATTACCTGTTATTATACTGATTGCTTACCCCTCCTTTAATTTGTTTTGTTGCTTTTTTTTTACTTGAATCAAAACAATCTTATCTGGCTTGTTTCAGGTAAATGTTCTTACACATACTACCGAAGTCACCCTTGAGCCCAAGCATTTGCAGAGTATTAAAGAATTAAAAGCAATGCATTTTGCACAAGACCAGAAAGAAATTTATGATGCCGTGACTGATACTAATACTGTCAACAGTAGCAAGTTTTGCAATGACCCTTGTAGCATGACTGAAAATGGAAAGGATTATGTACGTGACGGTAGTCATCAAAACAATAATTCAGTTTTGGACGATGCATCTAGCCATAGGAGAGGTGATGCTGAAGAGCATGATCTTCAAAGTTTGAATGAACACAACAGAACTGACCCTGGTGAGCCCGTTAAGGTAAATCTTGGTGGAGAAACTTGTAGTGATGTGAAAAAATCAGAAGAAATGGAAAGTAGAGAGGCATCTGATGGTGGTGCACTATGGGACATTTTTCGAAGGAAAGATGTCCCCTTGCTGCAGCAATATCTCAACAAGCATTTCAGAGAATTTAGGCACATCCATGCTGGTCCTGTTCCTCAGGTTTGTATGACCGACAATTTGGCTTGAACTCTACTTTTATATTGATGTTAATTTTATTTTTTATAATTCCAGTACTTTCTGGCTGAACTACCCTTAGATGCAATGCTACGAATATTCTTGGTTCAGTTAGGCTTCATTTTTATTTAATTTTGAAGTAAAAAAGAAATCAATTCCTTCCTATCAAAATAAACGTTGTAATTCCTCCGTTCTCTCTTCCTCTTTCCCTAAACCCCAGCCCTAGAACTCAGCTGCTGCTGTCTTAGTCTCAACTGTTGCCGTCTTCTTTGCTTCTTCTTTCTTAGCCTTCTTTTGGTAACTATACATTAGAGAAAATTTAGGCAATAATGTGCATTTCTATAAATTTGATCCGTTGTGGATTTGGTCAAGAAGTTTTGTACCGAAACTGTCTCTTTTCTGTAAGCTTGTCTATATTTGACTCGGTACTTCTCTAGATAAGGATTTATACTTCAAGACATTTGACATTTTTATTAGGTGCTCTTGCTTTGGTAATCCAGGTGTTTCATCCAGTGCATGATCAGTCATTTTATTTGACTTTGGAACACAAAAGAAAGCTGAAGGAGGAATATGGTTAGATTGTTTTGTGTTATTTGGCCTGACTTGATTATCACCATTATTCTTGACAATAATCTTTTCTGCTGGCTTTTATACAGGAATTGAACCTTGGACATTTGTCCAAAAACTTGGAGATGCTGTCTTTATTCCTGCTGGTTGTCCTCATCAAGTCAGAAACTTGAAGGTTGGTTTTAACTATTGTGATCTTTAAAAACTAGTTATCGTAGTTTGGATTTTAGGAGACATGTTCATGTTTTATCTTCCCGTATGTTTCTAATAACACTCTTGCTAGACATCAATTCTGCACAGTAAGTTTATTAGCTCATCCATGTTGTTCCATCCCATCAAGAATTCAGCTCGGTTATTTTTTATGTTTCATCCAACCTTTAGTTCTTACTCTTGCATATCACGACAGTTGTACCAGTTCATTATCTATTTGTTGACACTATAGTTCAGTAAAAATGGATAATTGAAGCAGCTGGCTGCAAAATGGCGCCTTCAGGTTCTTTGGGCGAATTTCCTGTGAAAAAAGGATTTTGTAATAGTTGTAGTTTGATTTTTCATTAAAATATCTTGTTTGAATAATATTAATTTGTGAATAGTAATTTTATATGACACGATTGATTCCCTTGGCTGCTATTATACTGATTCCATTCTGGTTTATGGTCCTCATAGTCATGCATAAAGGTTGCTCTGGACTTTGTCTCACCTGAGAATGTTGGAGAATGCATTCACTTGACAGAAGAATTTCGGAAGCTTCCATCAAATCATTGGGCTAAGGAGGACAAGTTGGAGGTAACCCATCATCATCTGTCATCAATGTCTTCTATTCGCTTAATCTCTATTGATCAAATCATAATGAAAGTTATTGTTTGGTTGAACCATATTACATTATTATTTTGATTCTTTTTTGTACAATGAGAGTGTTTAATGTTTTGTTTGAACATATTGTTTTTGTGGTTGGGTTGCGATACAGTAACCTAACATGTGTTAGGACTACTGGCTATATTTTTTTGGTAAGAAATAATTTTGTTATAAATATGAAAATACAAGAGGGTACATGGCCAGTTACAAAATAGATCTCCAATTACTTAATAAAATATCATAACTATAATCATGGAAGAGAGATGGAAGTTTGCACCAGAAAATAGCAATAATGGTAAGATTTTCAATAAAGCTTGGAAAGGTTGAGCTCTTATCTTGGAAAATCCTGTAGTTCCTTTCTCTCCATAGAATTCAACAAAATGCTCTAACAAAATTTTTCGACAATAGCTTCTTTTTCTCTTTCAATGGATGTCTGAGGCAAGGAGTGTGGTCTGTAATAGAGAATGTGTATCACCTGGAAGAAACTTTGGCCAAGAGAATTTGTCCCTCAAGAAATCCCAGAACTTGGATGCATATGTGCAACTGATAAACAAGTGCTGATGTGTTTTGCAGATCATTCACACTCATGTTTTTCTTAGTGGACAAGGTATTGTTTTGATTCCAAGATGAGTTGTTCTCTCTCCATCCTTCATTCACACTCATGTTTTCCTTAGTGGCAAGGTATTGTTGGTAAAGGGGAGCATTATTTAACCATATGTCCTTCCCAAAAAGAGTAAAAGCTTTGTTTCCAACTTTGTGAGAAATATAGCCCATGGTACGAGAAATGTATGACCCAATGTTCCTCCATGGTTCTCTTGTCCTTCACCCTTGATGCCCTTCGGATCAACCCCATCTATACAACACCTCCAAATCCATTTGGACAGAGCCTCATTCCGAATTTTCAACTTTTGAATACCCACTCCCCCTTGTTCTTTAGACAGAGGAGTGTTGTTCCATTTCACAAGATGCATTCTCTTTGAGTCTGTAGCACCCTTCCATAGGAAATTTCTGTAGTCTTTCCATCTTATTAGATACTTTAGTGGGCATCATAGATAGACATAAAGTATGTAGGGAGGTTAGAGAGTGTGGCTTGAATGAGAGTAAGTCTACCACCCACAATGAAAGCTTCTTTTCAATTTTCTCAATAATTGGTTCTTAGAAAGATGTAACCTTTTGATTTCCATTGAGGGCCGAGATCAGGGTATGTCGTGGGCCAAAAGCTGGCTCTACAATTATATTTAGTTGCAATGTCTTGGATATCTTAATCTTTGTGGTTGATGCCCAGCACTTCGTACTTCTGTACATTCATCTTTAAGCTAGAAGAAAGCTCAAAGGCCTTTGAATAATTCATCAATTGAATTCAAATCATATCTGGAGAATAGAAGGGCGTCATTTGTAAATTGAAGGTGGCTAATATGAATATGTGGATTACCTACGTGAAAACCTTGTATTATGTTCTTAGATTCTGCCTTCTTCGTCATTCTGCTAAGGCCATTGACAACAAGAGTGAATAAGAATGGAGTAGTTTGGTGAAGAGGTATATCCATAGATCCATTTCCTTAAGATATTATTGAAACCCTTGGCCTTTAAGATTGAGTCAAGATAAGTCCGGTCAACAATATTGAAGGCCTTTTCAATATGAAGTTTGATAACGATCCCCTTCTTTCTCTTACGAATCCATTCGTCTATCAATTCATTAGCAATAAGAATGGCATCTAGAATTTGCCTCCCATCTAAAAATGCCAGTGGTTGTGTAGGGTAACACCTTCTTCAATCTTTGGGAGAGCACTCGAGCCTAAGTCTTGTACATACATGAAATCGGCCTGATAGGTCTTCATTCAGAAACACTTCTAGCATTTGCAATTTTGGGAATAAGGTAGATATAAGTTTCGATAAGGCTGGCATTTACAACTTCATTCTTGAAAGTTCGTGGAACACTCTCAATATGTCTTGCTTAAGGATGTTCAATGACTTTTTGTAGAATTTAGTTGTAAAGCCATCTAGACCTGGAGTCTTGTTTGTGTTGAGATCTTTAATATTCTCACGTATCTCATTTTCATTGAAATGTTTCTCCTAACCTATAGCTTGATTATTTGTGATAGGATCTGAGTTAATATCGATTGGAAAATCAAATTGCCCTATTTGTTTTGTGTTTAATTTGGTGTAGAAATCAATAAAGGCCTCTTCAATCTCATCATCTCTAATAAGGCCGTCTCCTTTGGCAGATAGGAATTCAATGATGGCATTTTTTCTATGCCTTGTCGCCACAATCTGATGGAAGAAGCCTGAGTTTTCCTCCCCCAATTCTATTCATTTTGATTTACAACTCTATCTCGATAACATTTCTTCTTTCGAAACAATAGTCAACAATTGTACTTTAATGGAAGCACGCTGTTCAGTTTGGACCATTTGTAGCGTAGATGTTTCTTCAATACCATCTAATCTAGATAGCCAACTCCAGGGTGAGTTGATCTTTCTTATCTGTGATAATACCATAAATCTCTTTGTTCCTTTTTTTAAACACCAATTTGAACTCTTTGAGTTTTTGCATGATACCATGGCCAGACCAACCTCTAATTGTGGAATCTGAATTCCAATAGAGAGTTGGATAGGGAAATGGTCTGATGTCGGTCTATCTAGCCAGTAACTAGGGCTACTATCTATAATAATTGGCTCATAACTTTTCATCAGATATATAATTATCTTGTAGCATTGTTATAATAAAACAATCTATGTTATAAGAATTTCCTGTGAAAATAAATTGCACCTCAAATGCCAACAAGAGCAATAGCTTGATGGCACAAGTGTATGCCTTGCCTATGACCAAATTATGGGTTCAACTTTCCATCCCAAACAAGTTATCATAATCATGGTTATAATCACTTGCATCTCAAATATAGTTTAATTTTATTTTATTTTTTTGATATCCGTGACTGTCCGGGCCAACTTTTGCGTACCTCGACTATTGTCACGGGACATACCGCTTGACTCTATAACATTTGGATGCCAAGGAAACTCGTATGAAATTAATTCCTAGGTAGGTGGCTACTATGGATTAAACCCATCATCTTATGTATCCCAAGGCCTTCTTTGACTAATTGAGTCACTCCATGATGGTTAAATATAGTTTAATATAACCTCTCTTGTTATAATAACCTATTGTTTATAATAATTCAACTATTCCCAAAAAGCACATCAGTAACTATGTCAATTTTTTCTTTATGCGCTGATTAGAAACTTTTTTAACTTTCTTATCCTGGACTCTGGCTTGACATTTCTTCCTCCCCGTTCATTTTTCATATTTTTATCATAGTTTCTACCCACGAAATTCGAAGCTATGTTATAGTAATGACTTGTGCTTGAAACAGGTCAAGAAAATGAGTGTTTATGCTATGAAAGAGACGATTGCGTATTTGAAGGGAAAGAAGTGCAAGTGATGCACACCAAAGTTAGCCTAATTTAGCATAATTCTTATGAGGTTAGTTAAATCATTCTGAATTCATACTTTTTCCCAGTCCTGAAGATATTTTTGAGAATAATGTCGTGTCGTATACAAGTTCTTGTTGGTATTCGAAGTTGATTATGTTCATCTTTTGAACTCGGCACAGCCTTGGGGTGAATCTGTGACCAGAAGATTGAGCACAAGGCTTCAGTTGGGATAAAAGAAGTTTCATCATTAGCTTTTGTGAGATCAACTGTTTTGTAGCAATAGAACTATATGCCCCCCCATACAACACTTTTGTAGAATGATGATTCATTGGCCCTTTTACTCCCATGTATGATATAGTTCAACAATAACTTATGCCGATATGTCGTTTATCGGCAACGAGATTTGCGGTATGGTATCGCTTTCTGATCCTTTTGGTGTTTTTGTATAGATAAAGGTAACATTATTGCCATAATGGGAAAGCCAAATGCACAAGTCTATGTTTTGAAACCTTCGCTCTCTAAATTGTATTTATGTTTAGGTCTCTTGTATTGCTTTTGCCAGTTATCATAGAACTTCTGGGATTTGTACTCTGCATGCTAGAAGCCAAGATCAAAGATTGCAGAACTAGGTACGTCATTCTAAACTCAACTGATATGAGTTGGAATCCTTCATTTTTAAATAGTATTTGAATTCAAATAATAATAATAATAATAATAAGCAAATAACAAATGATAATTGTGTTAAAGGCAATTCTCAACTTTATTTAATTAATCATCAGTTTGGAAGATGGTTTCCCCACTATATAAGTAATCAATGGCTATGATTAAATCAATTCCTTTTTCTTAGTATTATCATATGGGCCAATTATGTCTTTCATATTTTAATCACAGAAATAGACTGGTTAAACACATATAAGTATTCAAATTCGTTCTGAAAAAATGTTCAAATTCAATGATCTTGATCAACTCCAATTAAATTTAAAGGATTTTGAGTTTGAGTTTTTTAATTGAAAATTTTGTATTGGGTTAATATATGAGTTCTATTGAAATTGTTTGTATTTAACCAAAATTGACCCAAACTTGTTATAATATTTGAGATTAATGTAAAATGCGTTTAACTTATATTTATCTTTAAAAAACTGACATGTATAAGAGAATTAGTAGCAAGATCATAAAATAATGTTGGAATATTTTAAGTTAATCTTTAAAATTTTAGTTGTCAAATAATTTTTTAAACTAAAAAATGTCTAATCATTTTTTAACATTTTAATTTATTTCTTGTAGGTCTTGACCCACTCAAAAATTATTGAATACAAAAATATATTTTGTGTTCAATTACTTTATTAATTTCTAAAAAAGTTGAATATCACAATGTTATTATTAAGTATAGAATTGAAAGTTATGGAACACATTTGATATTTTAAATGCTTAGGAACCTCTTAAATGCACAATTGAAATTTCAAATACTCTAATCATTTTTATTTTTTTTTTCAAAGTTCAAAGACTTATTAAATACAAAGAAATTTAGTAATTTAACTCATCATTATTTAGAGCAGAATTAAACAACATATCAAGTGAAATATTGTATAACAAAATATAAAATATTTTATATGCACAAAATCAAAATTTTAATTCCAATGAGAAAAAGGATAATTAAAACTCGGTTAAGAAGATTTTAATTTAAAGGGGTAAAAGGTAATTCAATTTCCTTTCATAATATGTATCATTTTGATATTCATTAATTCCATATTTGTTTCTTTCAAAAAAAAAAAAAATCCATATTTAAAAAATAATTAAAGGAAAATGAAGATATTAAAGGAAGATCTCCATGATCTTATCCTATGAATCAATCATAAAAAAATCTTTGGTAGTCTTGTCTCAATTTTATAATTATGACACATGAAATAATATTATATTACAAACTTTATTAAAATATTTCATTAGAAGGAAACCATTGCAATGATTATTAATCATTTATTAATCGATTGCTCTAAAGTTCTTCACCTAATTCCCATTGTTTCATTGTTGCCCACTTTTTTGGATTTTGTGATCATAATTGACCAAAAATTAACTCAACCAAAATATTATAAGTTTTAACTTTAGTGATGTTTCTACATTTTGTTTTGTATTGTTAAGGTAGATTTTTTAAATTATTATTTGTTAAATAAATTCAATTAGATTGTAGATCGAAATATTTGTTAACTATTACATAAAAAAGAGATATTCGTAATTTACAAAACTGTCTTATTATAACAATTTTATCAAATAACCATTAAATCAAACATATTATATTAAGTTGAAGGCATGGATTTAATATTTTGTTACAACAATATTTAAAAACGCAATAATACAAGAGACGATATGCTACAGTTTTAAAAAACTATGAATTTGAAATGATTTTGGCCTGTTGTATTAAATAAAAGTAAATATTACATTTATATTTTAGATTAAAGGTTCAAATCCTATTTACTAGTATTGTATTTAATAGAAAATTGAAAAAGGTTACATGTTTTCTTTTAGGTCAATATTCAAATTTTATTAATTTAAGATTTTCATTTTTACCATCCAAACTTTAGAATATAGAATCCCAAAAAATGTAGAAACGAAGAGGAAAATTAAAGCTCAAACGATGATGTAAGGTTTGGATAACTAAATTACCGATCTTATTGAGTCTTGAACCAAATTGGTGGTTTGGTCTAATTGATTTGGTTCTTTAATCATACCAACCAAGTTTTGTCTATTGGTAGATTTCTTTTTAGAAAAATTTGGGTCTCAATTTGTTTTGGATGTCTTCCTCATTTTGGTTGCTTTGATGGGTTCTTATTCTTTACCGACTAGAATTGTTGACGACTAATTCTTAAGAGTCATATAAAATCAACAACTTAATTATTTACTATGAGTAGATGGATATGTATATTGGATAGTTTCTATTTCAAATCGTCACGATATCATTTTGACTGATTGTTCTCTAAAATTAATTGAGGTTTTTTTTTAAAAATTGAGTTCATTTGAACTTGTAGAGTAGATCTAATACTCGATTTAGAGATGATTATAACCTTTTGAGTTTTTTTGAGAGAAATGTTATATATATAAATGTTTTTTTTTTTTTGTAAGTGGGCAAAAGAATGTTAAAATATCTTTAATCATTAAATTTGATTTTAGACTAATTACTTTCCATAAAATTAATTTAATTTAATTTTAAATTATTTAATATGATAAATTTGAAATTAATTTTATATGGGTAGTATATTAAATTGGGTAACTGTTTTGGAAAGTCCTAACACTCCAAAGGATCTTTAAAACAATTTAATTTTACATAAAATTAATCTTATAATGATTATTTTAAATTAGAAAAAAAAATACTTAAGAAGATTATGAAAATGAATAGTTAATTGATTTTTCAACCAAATTTAACAAAAAAAGAATGAAAACATATAGATATATTTTTTTTGCATTGTGAAAATATAAAAGATTAAAACTGAATACTTTGAAAGGAAAAAAAAAATGGAGAAAAAAATGGTAATGATAAAAGAAGTAATAAAGAAAAGTGGGGGCCACCAAGCATGTGGCCTTGGCTGTCTCCACCAGCTCCTGCTTGTCAATGATTAGAGCCCTCTGTTCCCTAAAACCCCAAACTCAAACTCTCTGCAATTAATTACTCACAAATCCGCCATTGACGGACCTTCAAAATTTCTCTCTCAACCACTAAAATGTCTGCTCCTTCCGACAATGCCGCCGCCATAATTGATCTTTCTCGACAGCACGCCAATCGGAGTTCCGCAGTCAAGAAACCCCCCTCCGCCGACCGCCACAGCAAGGTCGACGGCCGCGGCCGCCGCATCCGTATGCCCATCATCTGCGCCGCCCGTGTCTTCCAACTCACCCGCGAGTTGGGCCACAAATCCGACGGCCAAACCATTGAATGGCTCCTCCGTCAAGCCGAGCCTTCCATCATCGCCGCCACCGGCTCCGGCACCACTCCGGCCTCCTTCTCCACTTTCTCCTCCGCCGCCGTTTCCGCCTCGTCTTCTTCATCTCTTTTCGCTTCTCTCGACCATAAGCCTCTTCTGCCTATTCTCGGCAAGCGCGTCAGAGCCGGCGACGATGGTGATAGTAAAGACGACGGCGGTGGCGGTGCCATTTCCGTTGGCCCTACTTTCGGTTCCATTATGGGTTCCGGTGGCTACTGGGCGATTCCGTCCAGGCCGGATTTCGGGCAGGTGTGGAGTTTTGCCGCGTCGGCGGCGCCGGAGATGGTGATTCAGCCGGCGTCGGTTTCCCATCAGGCGGCATCGCTGTTCGTTCAGCAGCAATCAATCGGAGAGGCGTCGGCGGCAAAAGTGGGTAATTACCTTCCGGGGCATCTGAATTTGCTTGCGTCTTTATGGCGGATCGGGAAGTTCCGGCCGGAGAGATAACATCCACAATTGATTTTTCCGCCGTACACGGCGGCGAAGTAATAATTCTGGGTATTCGTGTTCATAGAGTTTTTTCGTTTTTTGTGTGGAGCTTAGAATTTTAGGGTTTTAGGCTATTGAATGGGTGTTTTCTTGTCGATTTCCAAAGAATGATTTAGGGTTTTTAAGCTTCAAAACATTACTTAGGATTTTGAGGTTTTTACATCGCCAACAAACAAAAAAATATGGCTGTTTTTTTTTGCAGATTTTGCTATATAATTGGCAAGAAGTGTGTTAATTTGAATTGAATGTTCACTGAATTGTACCCAGTGAAGTTCTTTCTCAACTTCAAAGGAAATCCATGGAGGAATTCAGTTTGATGGTTTTCTAGTTATGTTTTTTTATTTTATCTTTGGTTGAATTTTTTTGGTGAATTCTGCTGACAATTGGGTTTATTCTGTACTGAAAATGGTTGACTTCAATGTGGTAAAAAGAAGGTCTTCTTCTTCTTCTTCTTATGGTTTTTGTTCGATCCTCCATTGATGTGTTTGTTGAAGCTTTTTCTCCTCTTTCTCTGTTTTCTGGCTGTCTGTAATTTTGTCATCCAATTGGCTTACAGATTCATGAGAGTGAAAATAGTGTCAATTTGTGATTTATCTTTTCTTTTATGTGGATTTGTTCCTTTTTAATTTAACATTTTTCTCCATTTCAATTTCATTTTCTTGGGAAACAAGTAAATATATTAGATTCTTTAAAAAAAAAAAAAAGGTAAGAAGATGAACATGAACATGAAAGAAAAAATAACTAATAATTTTTAAAAAACATATCATAACCAAATGAATTTGGTTACAATATGACCTATCATCCATTGGCTTAATCTCAGGAACACTAACCTTCCATTGAATCGCCCCGTACATCGACATTGAAACCGAATTTATTGAATTGTTTAGACCTTGTTTGATAATAATTTTGTTTTTTGTTTTTAAAGTTATAACAACTCTCTTACCATATGTTTTTTTTTTTACTTAAATATTTACATCTTACTTATATTTTAAGATATCAACTAAACTTTGGAAACAAAAAAAGAAGTTCAAAATTTTGTTTTTGTTTTTTAAATTTGGTTAGCATACATGAACTTTCTTAAGGAAGGTGGACACATGATAAAAAAGATGAAACATATTGTAGAAAATTTGAGTATAAATAAGTTTACATTTCAAAAATAAAAAACAAAATCAAATGATTATCAAACATGATCTTAAAAATTTAATTGAAAAACTAAAACTCTGGTCGGTTGGTTCTGGAATGATATTTATTTTGAGAATTAATTAAAAAGATAGTTGTATCTAATAATTTTTTAAACATTATATTTAAATTTAAGTTAATTTTGCAATAAAGAACAATAAATTGAATTAATTAAATAATTAATTGTTAATTAAAAAGTAATTTATAATTAAAAAATATTAATAAGTCTATATTAAAAGAAGCCAAACATACGGACTTAACCAATTGTCATTAACTCAAAAACTCATCCGCCGGTCGATTTTGTTTGATGGGTTCAAGTTTCGAAGAATGTATGAACACCCCTACACCATAATATAACCAATCCCTTCCTTTCAAGTCGTGTCATCAACCATTGCATTATCTCGGTTGAAATGTAATTTTGAAAATGTTAAGTTAACCCGGATTAATTTACGACTCATCAACACTTTGTTCATTTTTTTTACTTGAGCCAAGAGCAAATTGGTTAATTATTTGTGCAAGTTTTGGATTTTGAACTGAAATCAGTGAATGGAATTGTATTCCAAATTTGCATTTGTGTTTTGATTCCTCAATGTCATTCATTTCTACGCTCGTACTCTGACTACTTTTAATGCCATTTATTGCATGCTTTACCTTGGTCCAGATATTATATATGGATATTACTTCAAAAAAAGAAAAGTTTGGAAATGGATTTTTTTTTTCTTTTTCTAGAGAAAATGGGAAACAGTTTTTTTTTTTTTTTTTTGAGAAGAATTGGAAACTGATTTAGTTTAACTATATTCAATGATTATAGTTTATCAAAAGTGAATTTGTACAGATTATTAATAAATACAAGCAAACTTAGATTAATTCGATAAATTTGTCTATATTAAAACTATATTACTTTTGAGATAAATTTGTATATAACATGCTCAATTTTCAAAAGGAAATTATTACAAAAGAGGGGGAAAAGCTGGATTTTTACTTTCTAGAATAAGGATAAATGAGAAAAGTCAAATATTTGATGAAGAAATTTATTGGGGGTGAGAAAATTTTTAACTGCTGCTGACAGAAGAGAAGACCAAGAAAAATAGAACATTTTTTTGTTATTATTTTAGAAAAGGAAGAAAAAGATTGCCCCTAAAACTGAAATTAAAAATGTTTGGTTCATATACTCTTTTCTGCAACCAATAATGTTACCCCCCTAGGTTTTCTAGGAAAATTAACTTTTTTTTTATAAAGAGGAAAATTTAACTTTCAAGCAACTTGTTAATTGTACACATTTCTCAAAAGAAAAATAACAAAAAGTCAAAGCTATGCCGTATAACTCAATAAATAAACTTCAAATTATTACCTAGGTTGATTCTTTAAACCTAAAGAAAAATAGTTTAATAATAATTAACATATATTAATTCGATTAAGAAGGATAAAAAATATGAATCAATCCACTCAATTGTTGTTGAAGGATGAACTCGAGTTTTATCATTTACCCTACAATTAATTATTGTACTTAAAAAAAAAATCAAAACTTTTAAATCGCATAATAATTTAGCATCCGTTTGATAATCATTTTGTTTTTAGTTTTTGAAATTTAAGTCTACAACAATTATATTATCATATGTTTTTCTTACTTGGATGCATACATCTTGCCTATATTTTTATAAACCAAACTATAATTTGGAAATTAAAAAAAAAAAAAAAAAAAAAAACTTCCAAAAATTTGTTTTTATTTTTTAAATTTGGGTAGCATTCACATACTTTCTTAAAATAAGATATCCATATTATATGAAAGATTGAACACATGGTGAGTAAAAATAGGCTTAAATTTCAAAAACCAAAAACAAAAAATCAAATTCTTATCAAACGAAACCATAGTAATTATGGTGTTTTTCTCAATTTGAGAGTGAGATTGATTCTTCAACTCTAAAGAAAGATAAGAGTTATACTTGCCGCTTGGGTTAATATAAGTAATTACAGGCATGTGTACTTCTAATTGTAGGTTTTAATTTTCTCATATATTTGAAGTTCAAAATGTAATATTTTATTTTTGTTCAATTCTTTGATTTAGTTGAAGAATTTTGTCTTTCAAATCTATCAATAGGAGTTGGACTCAATTGATAGATGTATGATTTGATAATTAATAAGTTAAAGAGGTGTTTCGATGGAGTTTTGGATGAGGAGTTTGTTTAAAGAGTTATTTTGAAGAATTATCTTAAGTAGTTAGAAAGTTGAGATTTTTGTAATAGTTTATTTTGATGTAGAATTTTATGGAAGAGTTGCACCAAAAGAACTTATTTAAAAGTAAAAAATTGACATCAATTACCCTCTAAGTTTTATTCTCAAATGATTTTAAAAAAACTTAATTCTATTTTGTATATTTTTCAAATATCCAAATTTAATCTTCATACTTCCAATAAATCTTAAAAGAGGTTTTTACACTTTTCTAAAACGAAAAATCTCTATTAACTTTACTTTTCTTCAAATTTTTAAGCAGGCCACATTTTGTATTTTCTTCAACAAGAAAGGTTATTATTGTTTTCCAAACTATATTTTAGAAGGAAAAAATTATAATGATTAATTTTAAGAAATATTGAAATTATAACAAAATTTGAATCCTTAATCTAATTAGCATGGTATACTGGATCAAAAGATTATAAATTTAAATCTCTTGACCCCAAATGTATATTATTTTTAAACCAACAAGTGAACCTATATGAGCTAAAATATGATGAAATTTTAATTACAAGAAAGAAAACAATGTTCTAATCTTTCAAAAATTAAAATAAAATAACTTAGATTAAAAAAAAAAAAAAAAAAAAAAAACCCTCATCCAAATTCATGAGGAAATCAGATAAATAAATGTAAGGAACCCAATAATTAGTAGGACCCGCAAACACTTTTTTTTCTAATCTTTTTTAACCAATATATAATTTATTTTTGTAAAAGTGGCCCTACAAAATTAATTAGCATATTCAAAAAGTGGGGAAGTTTTAAATGAGTGAGGACCATCTGTGGTAAGAATCTCAGCTCTTCCATGGCTGTGGTGAACCATTTCTCAGTGGACCCTCAATCGTTCTCTTGAATCTTTCCCAAGTTTATGGATATGGGCCATTCATTCTTAATAGGCCCATGAAAGCAGGTGGGCTCACATTTAATGGGCTCAAGGTGTGTGTCTAAGTAGGCCATCTGGGCCAACCCTACACTGGGCTTTTGGTTGGTTGACTTGCATCAATCATCCATGACAGTGAATTTCAGAAAATATTCCAAACATTGCACAATACCAATCTCTATAAAAAAAATTATTTATATCAAGATCAAAATAATCACTTTTTCAATACATTTGAATTTAAATCAGTCTAGTTATCATTCTAGTTAATACGATGCTTTGTAACTAATGGTTTTATCGTCATGATAACTAAAATTGGATCATAGTGAAATGGGAAGAGTAAAGAATAATTTAATTTAAAATATAGAAACCAAATAGAAACCGATTTCAAAATTTGGAGACTAAAAACGTAATTGAAAGATAGTCACCAATCACTTTTTATGTTTATATTGTCATTAGTGCAATGACGTTATTATTATTATTATTATTATTTTAATCAATAATAATATTACCCCTATGTTAGATTCTCTAACTAGTTTTAGAACAAGAAACCAAATGTATTCACTTATCTAGACAAGACTAGACTATCCTAGGGCCTTAGCTCTCACCCACCAACAATTCAAAACATGATCTAAAAGTCATGCATGTACTGGTTTGACTAATAGATATAAGATTCATAACTAAAAAAAAAATGAGAGCAAAAAGTGGGCCATACATTAAAAATCAAAATTATATTCATCCCACCTATGAGAATCATCATCCTCATCACTTCCATCAGCCTTTACTGGACTGTCAATTTCACCAACACATTCTTCCTTTTCTGTCTCTTGCACTTTTCCTTCAGGTTTTGCCATTTCTTCCTCCTGTTCACACAAACCATTTTCTTCTCAAAATTAGGCCCCACTTTCAAATTCAATGCCATAAGAAATCAAGTTACATGAATCACTTGTTCATCACAGTTTCTATTCCTTTAGTCTCCAAAGAGAATAACCATTTTGATCAAATTATGAAGATGTGATGAAAGAAAAAAAAAACAGATCCAAGGGGAAATAGGTGCACAACTTTTAATATTATATCTTTTTTTTTTTAAATTGAGAAATTGGAGCTTCGCTCCACTATATCCGGGGTAACCACTTCCGTCCCTAGGCCAGATACCGAGAGAAATCGGGGAGGTTTCTACAACTTAATATCATAAGTGAGTCTCGAACCTAAAACCTTGAACCTTGAAGGGAGTATACCTTCAAAATCCAAGCCTTCGACCACCGTGCTACCCCTTGAAGACATTTTTAATATTATATCAATGAAAAGAATTTAACAAAAATGTTACTCTCTTGGAAGACAACTCTAAATCTTAAAACCCAAACTCAGTGGATATAGATGGTCAAAGTTGAGCTTTTTGCCTGAGTATCTAGACCAATTTGCATGTCGATCATTCTAATAGAACAATTTTCTGATCCTAGTACATTTGGCACTCAAGATAACTCATAGAATATCAAATCTTAGATAGGTGTGTCCACTGTCCACCATAATATCAAATCTTATTATTTATATGAACCTTATAACTAGATCAATTTATGATAGATAGAACAAATGAAAGTTGAGATGCGGAAAAGTTGAGAGACAAAAAAAAAAGGATGAACTTGACTAAACCAAGCTGAGTTTGTCTTTTTGACCGATTTAATTTTAGTCGGTTAAGCTAAATTGTGTATTTTTTTGTTTTAGGTTAATTCATATTGGTTTTGGTCAGTTTCAATCAGTACAATTTTCTCAAAAAGCAATAGCTTCAAAGTCGTTTTTTCACTTCTTTTAAACCGGCATTTTGTTTTTAATCCAATTGGGAAAAAGCTAATCAAACTAACCAGCTTACAGACACCCCTATGTGCACCATAGTTAACCTTTGCATCTTAGTAGAAGAAAACTAAAGACAAGAGAACAAGAGAAAGAGGGATACGTTTGTTTCAGGAGACAACTCTTGCAGCTCCTCGTCCACAGTATTTTCAGTCAACTCATCTTGATTGGACTCTTCTTTTGCTTTTTTAGCAGCTTCTTGCAGCTGCCCAATCAATGATAAAAATTGGGAGTTGTCTGCAAAAAAACACTGACAGTAAGACCATACCCGAACCAAAAGATAACAAATAAAAAAATGAAGAACAAAAAACAGGAACAGAACACAAATGGACAGAGTTATAAGACTAGACATCATTAACTGTTGATTTATTTGATTGATTCTTGGCTTGTATACTTATTCCATATGTAGATTTTCCTTTCTTATATAATTTCTTTGTAGAGAGTTCTTTCCTTCTGTAAAGAATAGGGTTTTACCCATTTGAGGGAAAGCTCGTAACAATTAAGAATTATTGATTAATAGAATAAAATTTATTTCTATCACAAAATTGACTTTAACCACCGAATGAGTTGGTGCTCGTTAGTTATCTTGATTGTTGTTAATCTATTTCAATTCCACGGTCACGAGTTCGATCCAGAAAATCGATATTTGGCTCTCGTTTTGTTTGAGAGCAGTAATACCTTCTATGTAAGGTTTATGGTCCCTCTCCTCCGATTTCAATTAAAAAAAAAACAAAACAAAAGAAAAGCAAAATTGATATTAACCATGCAGCATTGAAAAGTTAAGGAGAAAATGCAAATTCGACTTTACTAGAACAAGATTTGTTCAATAGATTGTACAACGGTGTCTTTGAGTTCTAGAGAGAAAAGGCAAATGAAATAGTATTACCTGTTGCCCGATTAGTTATAGCATCAGATAGGCGGAATGGATGATGGCGTTCTTCACTTTTGAATTTTAGTTTAATTTGATGGCGTGTTCGGCCTGGAAACAACTGTTGTATCATACAAAAATCTGTCCCGAATTGACGAACAGCCTAAAAAGGAATGTGAAAAAGGAGTTAAATTTAAAGCTAAAAATAATTCAGATGACAAAACTTTCCAATTGATTTGAAAGATTACATTTACATAAAAGTAATTTCTTTAATAGAAACTGAAACATGAGGTTCAAAACACTTTTTGGTCCTGGTAATTTCATTGGAATAGCTACTAACAATTTAGTCTTGAACATAGTTGATAGTTCAGTGCCCGTATTTTTTTAACTTGTAATTGTAACAATTTTTTTTTTTTTTTTTGAGAAGCATAATTGTAACAATTTAGTCCTTAAGCTTTTATATATATGTAATAATTAAGTCTTTTAATTCAAAGTTTTTCATTTTTTTAGTGAAGTCTTGATAAGGTGTGACAAAGTTTTCACCCAAGTAGATCAGCAAAATCAGAAGAATAAACCAAAGGAACACAAAATCAGAAGAATAAACCAAAGGAACACAAAAAGATACGTCAACCGCACGCATTTTTTCACAATTCATTCACTATTTCATTCCAACCAAATATATCACAAAATGGCAAAGAATCTGCTATAGAACACAACCTTTACCCCCTAAAAGGAGGATGGGAAACAACTTCCCTTCATTATTCTATCTATAACCACCCAAGTCAACCATATATATATATATATATAAACCAGCTCTTTTCTCTTTGTTGTGCCAAACACAGACTCTGACCCATAATAGATTTTTGCAGATAGGCCTTTCTTTCATTTATTAGTTCTATTTTTATTTTATTTTTATCAAAGGGAAACTAAAGAATATAATGATGAAGAGAAATCATACAAGGGAGATGTCCCCACAAGGCCACAGGATTACAGAAAGGACTCCTAGGGGGGCATGACACACAGAATATCATGATTACAAAATGATGTAGAAAGAGAACACTAGGTGAATACAAAGAGTCTAACCAAGTCCCAGACTAATTTCTCTCGAAGCAAATTCTCCAAAAGGTTTCCATGATAACATCGGACCAAAGAATTCACAAGCAGGAATATAATATTCTTGAGCAAAAAAAGAATTTTAGTTACCTCATAAAAACGCTCTGTATCATGCTTTGACCACTTTGTACGTGGTGTTTTGTCCATGAAAGAATGGTAATTAAAGTAAGCAGAAGTCATGTCAACTACACCTGGTGTTTCACCATCATCAGTACCTTTACCTTGTTCAGAAGCAAGGCTTTCCACTCCATCATTGAAAATTTCCTCATTGGAAGTGTCAGTTCTGGAAATAAAAGAACAAGAAGGGAGGCAAAAAGATTTTTTTTTTTCTCAACGATATCTCAGACAAAACTAAAATACCAATGAAAACTGAAAAGTTCTTTAATTTCCACGACAAGACACTAATATAAAAGGTTTAGGCAGAGAAGTTTTAACCCAGCTCTTTAAAAATGAAATCACTGGAAGTTTCCAAACTACACAATTTCCTGCTCCCCTCAAATAAATCTAGAATTCCACAAAATTTGCTCACCTTCTCATATCTAGAATTTTTTTTCTTAAAATAATTCTCCAAGGTCTTGACTTTCCTTCTCAAGCATTAAAAACCATCCAGTTTTTTTTCATTCATAACTCAAAAATGCTAAGAAAGCAAAGGGCTCAAGACTGATTTCAACAGGTCCTTCAGAAATGAAGTTTCTTTTCCGCCCATACCTTATTTAAAGAAAAGCATTCAGAAGTGTTTATTACATTTTAGCTTCAAAACTTTTTGTAACAATCATTTAACATCTGTTTCTCCTAACACGCGAAGGCTTTTTTGTTACTTATCTTGAATTTAGGCTAACCCTCCCCCTTTTATATTTGTATATTTGATCTCACCCAGAAATAGTTTTTTATGATTTCCATTAACAATGACATCTATCACTTCACTACACATGCAATGCATTTAATTACATCACAGGCTTAGAACACAGGTGTGGATTACCAAAACAAAGTTTCAAGTTCATGTGCTCTCATGTTTAAAAATACATCTGCAAGCATTTCACCCCAAATTAATATTGATCTACATTTGTAGGACATTCTCGAATTTCCAAGCCCACAAGTGAGAGGGAGTGTTGGTTGATATAATAAATTCACCTCAACCAATCTTAAGCATTTGGGTTGATGGGCGATTAAACATAATTTAACACATAGCAACAAAGCAAAGATGACTTAAAGCTTTGGACCTTTGATTGGTTGCTGATTTTTTCGTGCTTGCCTCCTTCTACATTAAAAATAATAGGCCCCAAGGAATCTTGTTAGTAAACATGAGGCAGATAATAACTAAAATTCGCCAATCAAAGAAATAAAATCATCTGTTCTATGCAACTTATGAGGTATGATTATGAAAAAGAATGCGTACCTCTAACTTCTCCTTGTGCTCGTAATAAATAATGAGATCCTTAAGACTAATCTTTTGAAAGTCAATTTCATCCTCTGGAGTTTCAAGCAAAACCTGGTTTACTGTAAAGGCGGAAAATAATTAACGATCTGACAAAAGCATATTACTACATTAACTATACATGGTGATTGTAAAAGATTTAAAGCGTAGGCAGCTAGAGAGATAGTTACCTTGCCTTCTATTCCGACGAGTTGAATGGGAGAACTTTTTAGGACGCTTTTCGGCTTCCAAATCTGGAACTTCTTTTTTAGCCTCCTTGCGCTTCCTAGATGGGTTTTCATTATCACTCGAAGGTTTTGAAGATTTTCTTGAAGTTTTTTTCCCTCGAGATGAACCTTCTTTTGAAGTTTCATTTTGGTTAGAGCCATCTTCACCTGTATCATTAGGGAAGTTCCTATTCTCATCACCAACTTGGGATAACATCTCATGCGGCTGAGAAAATTTTGATCCCATTGAAGGTTTTTCTTCGCCACTCTGAAAACCTCAATTACATAAATAACAAGTTAAAACAACCAAATAGAATAGTAAAATCTAACAACTATTGTATATTCAATTATGTATTTCAACAATCATCTACATTACCACTTCTCTTGGCGCCTCATCCATGTCATCTGAATTAAAATCATCTACCAGTATGTCATCATAAGAATCAAATGCTAAGGACTCTACATTAACAGGTGCTTCATTATGGTGGTTGGCTGGAGTTTGACCATCAAAGTTGACCGATGAATCAATCAGAATTCCTTCTGAGTGGGTACCAATTGAGGCGTCATGCATGCACCTAGTATCACAAGAAATAACTTGTGGAGATGGTGGAAGCATATTAGAGATTTCAGGCTGAGAGATTTCCATGCAAGTGTCTTCTGTTGTCGTTCTCATTTTGGGCTTTGGTACATACTTGGAAGCAGGTTGTTCTGAAAACAAGATAAATTTTATTACAGCATCATATTTCCAAAATGGCAACTAAAAAACAGAAAAATTGGTTGAATTGGACTTACCAAGAGTAGTGGCCTCAGAACTTGTTGTAGCCATGGTGATATCAGCCCTTGTCCCAAATTCCTGAAACCCTAACCATATGTTAAGGAGTGAAGAAAGATGTTCTTAAAAGCGATAAATCCACTTGTTGACAAAACAATAATTTCACCTCTATTTCCAACTTTTGATTATCCAAATCTCCATTCTCACTGAACATTGTTGCTTGCTTAAGGCTTGCAGAATCTTTAAATGTATGAAAACAAACGTTAAAATAGGCACAATCAAGGAACAAGAGACATGAGAAATGTCAATAACTCATCTGATTCATTATTTGGTTGGTTATGAAAATCATCTAGACATTCGAATTCGTAAAATATATTAATATTCTGAAAATAAAATGACAATATAGAAAACAGTAACCATTCATTTATAGCATGAAATGGTGAGTTGGTTGAGGGTGTGTATGGGAGTCGTTAATGGTGACTTCATCTTGTTGAGAGTGGTGCAGAAGCAGTACATTCTCAAGGTGAGTGATCTAGGTAAGAAGGTGGAAATTGATGAGTTCGAAAATTTCAGAAGTTACAATTTGATCTTGATTTGCTTAAATCGTACAGATCATCCCTAGGTTGTGTTTTATCCACCTATAATAGCGCCAAAGACGATTTGTGAAGTTCGACTAAACCATTGAAGGCGAGCCAAGGTTAAAAAATATACATATTCATAAATTGAAACTGAACCTAAGCCATAGAGGTTGAATTGAAACTTCTCCCAAACTAAAGGGATCAATTTTATGACTTAATCTTAAAAGTATATAATAAATGTACCACATCATCTTATTTACATTTCCTCTTTCAAATGTACCTCATCATCAAAATTTCAACGAATTTTTTAAACTAGTACTTACCATCGGTAGTAGAACCCAAAGTTTGTTTTTTAGGACGTGGTTTGATCTTTGGTCGAAATCTACTCCCAGTTCGGGCTGCAAAAATACCAATATCAATAACTCACCGTCAAGAGAATAGAAATGCACTAACTGATGTATGCAAAACTTACTTGAGACACCAGGATCCGAAAGAATGTCATCAAGAAGATCCATAAATGAAGCCTTGATTGACCCCAACAAGAAGCCTTTGGATGTTACAGAAGCTTCTGACTCCTTTTCAGTAGATAAGAAATCATAAATAAAATTCACTGATATGTATAGGGATAAAATAGAACGTAAGAAATAAGAAGTAAAACTGAAGTTGAGTTTAGTGGAAGTGATTCCTAATCACAAGAAGCACCCCAAAGCACACAGAAAGTGTAAAAGAAAATTTCCAAGCTGGGATCAGTGGAAGTGGATACTAAGCACAAGAACTCTAAAGCAAAGTTATTTGGTCATTAAGGACAAAAAAGAGTAATTGCAAGATATCGAACAAATATATGGGGGCTAAAGACATTTAGGATGGTTGATTGACTAATAAAGCTTTTGAAGATATGAAATGAATAGGCTATTGATATTATGAGGCTGTTTTAATTATAGTTGTACAATTGTATTAGAAATAGTTAGTTGCAAAGGCGGGCTGTTCTATAAAAATACATAATCATGTTAGACAATTAGTAATACTTATAGATTAGTCATCCATCCATTATTCTAGTTTCTCTCTTGCCTCTAGAGCTCCTTACCATTTCTCTCTATTCTATAGAGCTCCTTACCAATAAAGGCAATGCAATTGGCTGCAAATGAGTAAACCAACATCATGGAGTGGTCAAGAGGGCTTTGACGAATTAAAAAAAGGTGAAGGGTTTTCATGGTGGTCACCTAGCTAGGAATTAATTTCCTAAGGGTTTCTTTGACATCTAAATATTGCATGGTCAGGCGGTATGTCAAGTGATAATAGTCGAGCTGCTCGCAAGTTGGCACGGCCAGTCATGGATATAAAAAAAATGGCAGCAAGAGTAAGGCAATTATTATTGCATATAAATGACTTAAAATTTTCTCTCAAGACAATTACTTCAATGCAGTTCACTTCCAGCCTCACTATTTTAAATCGAAATCATTTTCCATCATGTGTTTGCAAAAAAAAAGTGTATAAGGCTGATTAACCAAAAACCCCATCATAGGATCTGCAACTGAGTAAAATCAAACTCGTAACAACTTGATCAAACATAACATTTCAACAACAGAAAGTACCAGCAATAAAATAAATAGATACTGCAAATAGATTAAAATCATGATTCATATTAATTCAGCTAATGAGATTACAAAAAATACACTAGTTCTAAAACATGGCATTCTTTCAGGAAATGTCTCGCCAGTGTGAGGAATTTCAAAAAACGGCATTATCAAGCAACCAACAAACAATTCATAGATTAACATCCAAAAACAACAATAAGAATGATGTAACAAATCTAAGGAAGAACAGCATTTACCAATCAAGCCACCAATCAACAGTTCACAGTCAAACATTCCCCAAAAAAAAAAAACCATTCTTTTATCAGATAAGTTTCAATTTGCGTTTTTCAAGCGAAAAGAAATACATAGAGGGAGATTGGGAGAACACCCGTGACAAGGGAGTATGGATAATCAGTCCAAAAACCTAGGAAGAAGATTCGGCGCCGAGAAGGATGAAAGACGACGGCGGCGGTGGAGGTTCGGGAGAGAGGTGGCGGCACCGAGCTACTGAAATGGAGAAGGAAAAGCCGGGACGAGGAAGAAGAGAGCAGAGCAGTTAAGATTTTTTTTTTTTTTTTTTATTTTCTTCTTTCAAAATTGTCTAATTTATTGTCCAGTCGTGACTTTTTTTTAAGAACAATAAAATAATATAAATTATATTTAAATGAATATTATCTTCTTAAATTTCATAATTTAAAATTTCAATAATAAATTGAATTTTCCAATACTATAAATAGCAGAAAAAATTAAATGCAAATAACATAGAAAATATTTACATTATCATTTATATTTTTATCATCTTTATAACTTAAAATATAAGATATTTTTATCAAATCTTATAGATTTTATGTCTAAATTAAAATATAAGAGATTCCACGTATATTATGAACAATCAAAATTTTCAAACAAAATCCAAAAGTTGCTCCGATTTGAGTCTCGAATTTTCTATGTAAAATAGTCTCATTTTCCAATTAATTCATTTATTTTCATATGTACACGTAATTATATTTGAATATTATTCTCTTAAATTTCATAACTTCAAATATTCACACGTGTAAATATTAATTTATTTTCACATGTCCACGTAATTATATTCAATGAATATTATCTTTTTAAATTTCATAACTTCAAATATTCAGTGTAAATATTATATCTTAATTCGTGTAAATATACATTTATTTACTTTATCTTTTAATTTCAAAACTCTTTAATTTTACATCTATATAAAGAAGTTTCTTCCCCTATTTTTCAACAAAAATGTGAGTTTTATTGTTTAAATGTCTTTCTTTTTTTTTCTCTTTTTTTTTCCTTTTTTTCATTGTTTGATTTGTTGTTTTGATATATCTAATTTAACACTCATCTTTTATCTTTTTTGTAGTAAATATTGATCTTTTTCAATTTAAAAAAATAGTACTCGTAGATAAGTAAACATGAAGATGTTACAAGTTATTTGAAGTTAAGGGCATCAAATATGTAAAGCTAAATGCATAGGTATTATTTTTCTAATCATATATATTTATTTTGGTTTATAAAAATAGTATTAATCCATTAATTTATATATATATATATATATGTGTGTGTGTGTGTGTGTATGTATACAAATAAGTCTCATCCACCATTTTTCAACAAAAATGTGAGTTTTGATCCTTATTGTTTAGATGTCTTTCTTCTATTTTTTTTTTTTTATTTTCTTTTTTTCATTATTCATGTATTATTTGATTTGTTGTTTTGATATATTTGATTTAACATTCATCTTATATCTTTTTTGTAGCAAATATTGATATTTTTCAATTTAAAAAAATAGTAGTTTGAAATGTATACATATAATAATGAATGCAGATAATATATTTGAGTTTTCAAGCAAAATATCGTATTATATTGTATCTTTAATTTTAAAGGGTGGCTTGAGAAGGAGAATCATTTTCCTTTTTACTATTTTGTCTAAATAATTATTTATTATTTTATAATTTTCAAATGTGTCACCTCTTAATTTATTAACTAAAAAAAACCGTAATGTATTCATAAGCTAGGTTTGGGTGTGGTTTTAAACAAAATATCACTTTTTTTTTATGATTTAAGGGAAGAATCTTTTTTTTTTTTATTTTTTTTTTTATGATATAAGTTACAACTTTTCGTAACATCAAGATGGTGGTGGAGTTATGTTTGTTTGTCAAATTCTCAAGTGACAAATCTATTTATGGAATAATTTTGATAGTTAGAGTTTTAGATTTTTTATTGTTGATATTATTGTTGTACTTTTTATAAATAACAATGTATTGCTATTTTATTTAAAAGGTTTGTCAAGTACACTTATAAAAAAAATATAAACTTATATTTCAATTTTGTTAGTAAAATATTTATTATATATATATATATATTATAATTCTAATTTATAAATTATATTTATTCCAATTATTTTAGTTTTTATTTTATACAAGTTGGAAATCATTTTAACTTTCTATTCTTTGTATTTAATTTTTTAATTAATTATATTATCTCAAATAAATTGTAATTTAGGTTAGATATTAACTTTTTAAGTTTCTATATAAAAAAAGCTTTTTAAGTTTCTTTTGCATAATAAATTTTAAAAAAAAATGAAAACAATTATATATTTAAATGACTTTTTTCTTAATTAGAATCTATAATAAAATGGTGAAATTTGATAAGTTTTTTAATTAACTGTTTTTTAAACTCTCAACTGCTACTATAAAAATAAGTTTTTTTTCTTC